>JALPQD010000625.1:391670-523096 GCA_023101885.1 Typhlomys cinereus | reverse complement strand
CAATCTATCCTCCCGTTCATTTCACAACCTCGCTCATTTCTGACACATTTTATGTTTAGTAATTTCATAAGTGTATATTTGGCTTTTAGATTTTGATGTAACTTCCCTTCTGTCCTCTGGAGATGATTGTTCTTCTTCCAAGCTTGAGTATCTTTTCTAGCATTTTTTTAAAGCCTAGTTTGGTAGACATGTAAGTCTTCAAGTTGTCTTTGTGCTGGAAAATTTTTCTTTCACCCTCAATCATGACTGGTAGTTTTGCTGGGTATATCAGTCTGGATTGACATTTTTGCTCATTGGATACTTGAAGTAAGTCTCTCCTAGCTCTTCTTGCTTTTACTGTTTCCATTGAGAAGTCATTTGTTATTTTATTTTATTTTAATTTATTTTTGAAGAGTAAATCTCTACATTTTTTAACATTTTTATTATTATTTCCGCTCATACAAACTTAGTAGGTCACCAGTTCCCTCCCTCCCTCCCCCTAACCCTCATCCCTCCAGCCCCATCCCCCAGTGCCTCCCCCTCAATCCCCAAAGAATCCTATAATGTGCATGTGAGACTCTCCTCTGGGCCCTCCTCTCCGATGATGTACAAGGACCCAGTGGCATTCCCTGAAACCTTTCCTGTGTTTCCCCTTAAGCATAGGAGCAGTACTGTGGCGGTCAATCCCTTGCCTCCAAGGATCTTGGTATTACAGGGATTTATCTTTGAGTGTCTCTAGGTGGGCTCGTGTTACAATCTCTTTAGCTGAACAGAAGTTCTTTAATTTCACAAGCTCCCAACTGTTGAGAGTTGGTAGCAGTGACTGTGCCATTGGATGTCTGTTTAGGAAATGTTGGCCTAGCCCAATCACTTCAAGCGAGTTCCTTATCCTTTCAACTATGGTTTTTATAGTCTCTGGCCTTATATCAAGGTCCTTGATCCATTTGGAATTAAGTCTTGTACAAGGTGACAAGTACGGTCCAGATTCAATCTTCTGCATGTGGAGATCCAGTTTGCCAGCACCATTTTTGAAGATACTGTTCTTTTCCATTGAATTTTTTGGACCCCTTTGTCAAAGACCAAAAGCTGTGATTTTGTGGGCTTATATCTGGGTCTTCAACCCTTATCCATTGATCTGTATGTCTAGTTTGGAGCCAGTACCAGGCTGTTTTTATAACAATGGATTTGTAGTATAGACTAAGGTTTGGTATGGTGATACCTCCAGCAGTGTTTTTGTACTCAGGATTGTTTTTTGCCTTTAGCAGATGCTAGATTTTGTGAGGTCAATAGTGTGTTGGACATAGCGCAGGGCATGCAATGTCCAATATGATTGCTTCATATTTGTGTGGAGTATCTTTCATATATTACTCCTCCCATCCTTGTGCTCTTACAATCTAACTGCCCCCTCTTTCACAAATTTACCTGAGCTTCAGGATGGGAGAGAGATTACGCTGGCTTAATTCCAGGTGGTTGATATAGAGTCTCTGATGTTCTGGATTATGGTCTGTTGATTTTTTTTTCAGTTTTGCTCCTCCTGCTATGCCTTTCACTCCATCCTGATGATATTGGATCACCCCCTGGCTAGAGATAAAAACCTGTGAAATTAGAGTCTTGTTATAAGAGTATATTCAAGGGTAGATGTAATAAAAGTAGGAAACCACGGTGAGAGAGGGGTCATTTGCCCATTTGCGAAATGGTTACTTTCTATCTGCCAGACTATATGCCCTCCCCCTTCTGGTAAGAGTCGCTGCCTCTCTCTCTCTCTCTTTCTCTCTCTCTCTCTCTCTCTCTCTCTCTCTCTCTCTCTCTCTCTCTCTCTCTCTCTCTCTCTCTCTCTCTCTCTCTGTCTCCCTCTCTCTCTCTCTCTTCCTCCTTATGCTGAGCAACTTGCTGCTTCCCTTCTTCCTTGAAAGGAGGGGACTTTCTTTTTCCTGTGAAGTTTTTTTGTTTTGCCATTTCACAAGAAAGGAAGGTAAAATAAAACATGCTGTTATATGTACCGTGGAATTGATTACAGTCAGAACTTTCTAGGCTTATTTTTTTTCAGAGATGAAAAGATAAAGAGAAGATTCTCACATAGATATGTGCTCTTGTCTCTCACAATAATTTCTGATTTCTAGCATTCATCAGCAGGAAATGGATTTATTCCATGGGCTTGTGGCATTTCTGCCACCCAGTGATACATAAGAATGGTAGAATCATGTGTTGAAAAAGGTCTTTTGCTATACATGGTAAACTAAACTCTATAATGTTCTCAAGTGCAAAACATGGAAGAAAAAAATATTGTGATACTGATGGTATGGCCTGTAGGAGGTAAATAAAATGAGAGTATGTTTCTTCACATTCAGTAGTCTTCCTCCCTACGTTTATTCCACTTATTCTGCTATCTCCCAAAAGGCATATCCTCTCCTGCAATGACTTTCTTCTGTTCTCACATCCCAACCTCTCTAAGAGACTCCAAGTTAGACTCACAGCGTGGAATTAAATCTTTTGGCAAGATTGCCCTTTGGTGATGTCTTCTCATGAAATCTTGTTCATTTGCTTTCCTTCCATCTTGTAATGTATTTGAGCCCTCTTTCATTTCCCAGCCACCCAGAGAGGAATCCTCCCAGGTTGTCTCTGCTTCAAGAATACTTTGTAAGATTCAGATCTCTCTCAACCTAATCTGACTCACCTACAGCCAGGAAAAGCCCAGTGATGCCAAATTGTGAGTCTGGAATTTGAGATCCTTCACCTGCTCAGGGCCCTGGTAATGCAATATCACACACCCTGTGTTCAGGCACGCATGAACACACAATCCAGGCTGCAGGGGACGCTCCATTGTAAAGTGCTCGTCACATCAGTTTGAGGACCCGTGTTCTGATCCCCAGGCCCCACATCAAGCTGTACATGGTGGAATACATCAATATTCCCAGCACTTCTGCAAGATGGCAGGAGCTGTAGAACCCCGAAGAAGCTCAGAGATGAGTTAACTTAGTGTACACAGTGGCAAAGGAGACCATCTCCAGGTGGAAGGTGAGGACTTGCACCGCAGGTTGATCTGTGAAATACACAAGGCCCATATGTCATAGAGTAGCAGGTGCTGGTTCTGGAACAACTGTATCTGTTTTAGAGGCAAGAGACCAATGGGATTGTTGAATCAAATTCCTCTTTAAGGCATAAAACAAGTCTACTTCCTGGTGATGAGGACCACACCCCCATGTTTGCAGTTGTCCTTTCAGCTTGATTGTGGTGGAGGCACGAAGAAGACAGAGGCTCCCTGGTTTCTTAACGTGTGTGTGTGTGTGTGTGTGTGTGTGTGTGTGTGTGTGTACTCACATGCACACATGGAGATGCCAGAAGTCAACTTTCAGAAGTTGGTTCTTGCCTCCCACCAGGTATAGACAGGGTCTCTCCTGCAGCTGCCCACTGTGCGGTATGCAGTGTACTGTAAACCAGAGAGGTTCCTGCTATTCTCCTGGCTAGACCTCCCATTCTGCCCTAGGAGTGTAGAGATGATGCACCTCTGGCTTTTTATGTGAATTCCAGATATGGACTCAGATTGCTTGCTGAGTCGCTTTTCTGGTCAGATACTTTATTTTAAAAATATTATATTTTTATCAACTTATGAAACAGAGGGGTTGAGGAGGGAGAGAAGGAGTATGCAAGCCATGGCACACAGTGGAGATCAGAGGATAACTTTCAGAAGTCACTTCTCTCCTTCCACCATGTGGTTTTCCAGGTATCCACCTGAGGTCACCAGGTGGGCAAGCATGTGCTTTACCCACTAAGCTCTCTGATCAGTCCGTCTACCACCTCATTTTGCAGACAGTGTGGAGCACCATAGTACATCGGGTCCATCAGGAAATTTAGATGGATTCTGTTACTTCATCCTGTAATTACCCTGTTAGCATCTTATTATGGAGAGACAGCAAGAGAGGAGAAGGAGAGAAAAGGATTCTGTCACAGGTCACGATTTGTTGTCAGAGACATGCAGGGGTTTGTTTTCTAATCAGGGTGAGTGAGGCTCTTCATAGTTTGGAACCAAACAGGGTTGAAGTTCTGACTGTGGCCACATGGGGGCAGTAGATCGCCGAGCAACAGACAAGCAACACCTGTCTCAGTAGTGGAAGGAAGGTCCCAGGAGGATGAAAGTGTGGTGGGTTTCATGCAGTTTCTAATTTACTGGTGGGGTGATCTGGGGGAAGCTCACAGCCTTCCTGTTTCCACCATGACCTCTTTTCCTCCTCTGTGAACTGTCTCTGTTAGAAATGAGTGGGCAAAGACTCCAAGCCAGAGCGGACAGGTAGAAGAACCAAACTACCTGACATAGTTAGAGATCCTGATTGATGGGCACAATTCAGCACACAGTGGGTGGGCTGGTCCCTAGGCAGGTGAACAAGATGGAGGGAGTTGGATGAGGAAACTGGCGTCCTTTGGTAAACTAGGCCAGACGTGTTGGTCTGGCAAGTAGGAACTGCCCTCTCTCAGTATCCTGTGGATATATGAATATTGGTCCCTGGTGTTGGACTGGACTCTCCTGCCAAGCTGGATTAAGAACAGTGTCCAACACACTATTGACCTCACAAAGTCTAGCATCAGCTAAAGGCACCAAGATCCTTGGAGGCAAGGGATTGACAGCCACAGTAGTGTTCCTATGCTTAAGGCGAACACGAGAAAGGGTTCAGGGAAATGCCACTGGGTCCTTGTACGTCATCAGAGAGGAGGACCAAGAGGAGAGTTAGGCATGCACAAGAAAGAACTCTCTGGAATTGGGGGAAGGCACTGGGGGATGGGAAGGGAGAGAGGGGAGTAGGGGTTCGGGGGGAGGAGGAGGGAGGGAGGGAACTGGTCTACTTATTAAGTTTGTATGAGAGGAAATAATAAAAAATGTATTAAAAAAAAAGAACTGAAACCAGACAATTTTAAAAGAAAATAAAAGCCTTATTCCCCTGCAAGTCATTTCATCTTGAATATTTCAGTAGTGAAGCAGGCTAACTGCTGTGCTGCCCCAGCTGAGAGTCACTGTGGACTAGTAAACATGTTGGAGCACTGACTCAGGAGAGAATTGCAGATGGGTTGGTTCACGGAACTTGATACATAACCCTGGACAAAGTTCGGTTAATCTACCAGAGTCTTACTTAATGGAACTGTCCAAAGCAAGCCAGCAACATGATGTTCCTGAGCTTGGAGAGGGGGATACCAGGGAAGCCACACTCTCTCCCAGTTTCTTTCTTTTTTCAAAAAAATCCTAAAATATTTTGTAAGAGAATCAACTTTCTACAAATAATTTGTTTATTATAAAACAGCAAAAATTACAGAGCTCAGTAAGATGACTTGGATGTATTCCCTAACGAAAACATGTCAAACATTTTTTGCAAGGAGCTTATTTTCCTTTCTTTTTTATACATTACCACAGTGAATTTATGTTAATTTTATCCTTTATCACCAAGTCCCCCCTCCCTCTTTTCCCACTACATACTTTTCTTTTTCCGACTGCTCCTCCTTTCCTGTCTTTTCTGCATGTGTAGACCACTGTGTGTCACCTGGGTTGATTTATTGGCAGATGTCTGAGTACTGCTGAGGCATGGATGACCTACCAGTTGGTAAATTGCTAAGTAAAGAAGTTCCCATTTTCCCGTCTGCCTTGCCCAGTTTCCTTTTCTTTAATTGTATCTATTCATTTATTTTAGGGGATTTACACACATGCCACAGTGCACAGGTGGTCAGAGAACATCTTTTTGCAAATCATTTCTCTTCACCATAGGGGCTTCCAGACATAGAAGTTGTGTGATCAGGCTGGTGAACAGACACTTTACCTGCTGAACTATCTTGCTGGGCTACTGCATTCTTCTATGATGGAGAACCCCCATAGTAAATTTGTCTTTTATACCCTCAATTATTGACTTTTTTGTGTGGAGGTGCATGTGTACCAGAGGGCACCTGAGTGTTCTCTTCCCACTGAGCTCATCACCAGGATGGTGCAAAAGGCTTTAGCTTGGGCTCAAGAAGTGATGTTTCTCTTCTTTTTCTGCCACAACAGGAATTGTATTCCTAAATGACTGGGCATCCATATTGCAAGGACCAAATTCTGTTTGTCAAACATAAATAGGAGGAATACAGTAGCTCTAAAGAAGCTCATAGTTTGTCTCTTCTGTGGTCATGGCTGTGGTTCATGACCATGTCAGGAGTTCTGGGTAAGATACTCTATGAAGGACAACAGCACTGTGGAAAAACCAGCCAGAACTGAACACATTCCTGCCTCACTTTATTCAATGGTCAGGTGCACAACACAGATGTGTACTTTCATGTTGCAGATCACAATGTGTTCAGATTGTTATTCTGAGGAAAAGTTGTTTTTTTTCCATCACTTCTTTTAGAATTACAGTGGCTACCCTTGGTCAACTCAATGTATATCCATATTATAGATAAGGGGTTAGACTCCACTCTGTAGTGTATCTGGGATTGGGGATGGAACATAGTGTGTTTCCTAAAGGATTCTTATGTGACCGATTTGGTCCCTGGCTGCTGGGCCCATTACTGAGTTATTGGGTATTGAGATTTCTGAATCATCCCTGGATTAATAGATGGAAGATTCATAATTTACTGGTGTTGCTCAAGCTAAAGGAAACAAGTAGTGGACTGCTCTTCAAATCCTGCTGGAGTCAGTGTGGCAGCCATGATGCCAAAATGAAAAAAGCTTATCAGCAGCAGTGAATTCCCAGCAGCCCCTTCTGTCTGAGCCTGGGGACAAGGAGGATGAGAATCCCATTGAACCTCTTAACTTTCTGGGACCTTCCCCTGCACCCCTTGATCAATAGAAAGCCTGGAGACACCAAGTCACCTTAGGATGGACAGGGATTAGGTTGGCCTTGCTCTGATGAGCCTCGCTGGGTCACCAGTGCTCTACACTGTGGCGGCCATAGTTGTCCACTTCACTGCTCTTCTGCTTTCCAGGCTGAATCCTGTCAGGATGTTGAGATCCTCTACCTCTGTGTAGAAGACTTCTGGGTTGAGTGTTGAGTGTTCTGAAAATCTAGGGTATAATAGCAGCTATTTACAGAGCAGTTCAGGGCATAATTTTGCTACCTGTAGGTTCAGTGGCTGTTTTTCCCCATTGATCTATTCCTTTCCCTTCTATGGGTTGTTGTTATAATTAACAGTAACAGGAATGTGTTCCATTCTGACAAGCAGATCTTGAGTTCAATCAGAAAGCTCTTGGTTGTCTCTTTATACTTGTGTCCCTATTACACGGGTGGTCACCTGTTGTCAAGGTGATTTTGATTGAAACTGCTGATCTCACGTGTTGATGAGGCCTGTGATTATTTCTCTCCACCAGTAGCTTCTACAGTATCCTTGGTACTGTGTAAGCTATCCAGCAAGTAGGATGTTCTCAGATGAGTTTCAGCTGGTATATTTTGCCCATGTTCTCTGATCCATAACTGCTGCATCTTCATTAATAGGTTCTTACTGACAGGTGTTTGGAGAGCAACCAAGAGCAATCGCAAAACTCTATCATGTTTGGGGGCCTTTGAAAACTCTCTGACCAATGTCTTATTAGGAATTGTCATATTCCTGTTACTTCTAATATAGTTTTAATTGTCAGTGGGTTCTAAGTGGATCAGCTCAGGGCTTCCCCCCCCCCTGTTTTCTGCACTCTGTGCTCCTCTACATAGGGACTGCCTGTTCTTGTTTCTTTCTATAAAATACAATTTTTATATATTACTAGCATAAGAGGTTCTTATGGGGTTACTTCCCATAATTATAGTGTTTTTCTATAAGTACTTCTGTCCCTCCTATCTCTTATCCCTTCATTCCCCCTACTTGCATTTTTATAATATTTTAATATTACTAATAAAAATACAGTGGAAACAAAAAAATGGGGGAAACAAAAGATGGGGCTTTGGTGTGAAGATGGAGGTCACCAGAGTATAACTTCTGTCTGGTCCTTTCTGACTCTCTCTGTCCTTCCAGCAGACATGAATTAAGGAGCGAGCTCGGGCTACATCCTTCCTCTAAGATATTTCAAACACATTTTAGATCACTGTCAAAGAAGCCAACCATGGACTCAAGCATCTGAAAGCAAGTCAAAATAAATCCGTCCTTCTTCCAGTTGTTTCTTTTGCTGTTTTGTCACATGAAGAGAGAACTGACTGATACAGTTCATCAAATCTCACCACTGCATATGTTTCCCCCAATGACACTGGACACATCTGTGTTTCTGTTGAAGCAAAGTACTGTGAGAAAGTCAGGAAGGGCTGACTCCTAAACAGAGAGCATTAGGATGTTTGAATCTTTAAACCATAGGATGTTATCTAAAAGACATGTCATCCCTTCTATATATCTGTACTCAAAGACATCAGTATTAAAATACTCTTTCTTCCATGCTTTTTGTACATGAGAACATTTGTAGAGTACAGTTTATTATGTGCAGTGAAAAAAAACCTTCTTACATGCACGATCCTGCTATTCTTATGAATCACCTGGTGGCAGAAATGCTACAAGTACTTGGAATAATCCCAGTTTGGCTGATGCTAATGATAAAAATCAGAAATTATTGGGGGAGACAAAAGCACATATCTGCATGAGAAAAGAAAGTCTATGCTTTGATAACTAAGATATAATTTATTTGAACATTGGACCATTCCCAGATAATAATATAACCTGAAGTTAAACAGTTAATTATTTTAATGATTCATATTGTAAATCTTAATTGTCAATATTTTGTGTAATATTAATATTTTTGAGAGAGAGACAATAGCATTGAGTAGGATGCAAAACAAAAGCCATTTGGTATAAAATCATAACCGTATTTTCTTCTTTGTCATAAAAGTTTTATTTTTCTCTTTATCATCTAAATGGGAATCTGTACTTGACATTTTTGGAAATATCTCTGAACATATTTGGGCTCCAGGACATGTACAGGGACTTTAGCTTTACTGATGATTTGTGGGCTCTGAATCATTCAATTAGACTGGGATGGATACACTAGTTCTCAACTGAACAGCTGTTAAGGAAAGAAGGAAATATTTTGTAGGTTGTAAGATTTTTCTGAGATATATTGCACATTGTCATCCTTAACACCCTTGATTATAAAAGAAATATATCTCACAAATTCCTTGGTGGAATTTGCCTTGCCCAGTAAGTCACAGAAAGACCTTGGCAATGTGCTGGACCAACACCAAGTACCATCACAGAGGCGAAAAAGTGAGCACTTCCCTGTCTTGCCAGTTTTACTCCTGCAGCTAACTCGGAGAACCACCTGGGAGCATAAGTCAAGGACCACCAGGCCTGCAGCCTGCTATTTGCATAGTCCTGCTCAGAAACCACAAGTGCCTTAGAGTTGCTTTTAAGAGATGCACTTCTGTGAAGAGTGTGGGCTGAGAAAGATCAGAAAGCAGGATGCATTTCTGATGCTACTTTCAGCCTCCTGCTGCTCAGTGTCACAGGTAATAAAGACAGGAGACTCAATGAATAAAAGTCAAGATCGATGTCCCATGGAAGCTTTAGTCAAAGAGAAGATGCTTTTTCCTTTGTCTTTTCTGCACAGTGTATGGTATGCAGTCATCTTACATGTCTCTTTCTACTAACTTCTCTCTCTCTTTATGTCTAGTGTCCCATGGAGACATCGTGCTCACTCAGTCTCCACCATCCATGGCGGCTTCTCCCGGGGAGAAGGTCACCATCACCTGCCTGGCCAGCTCAAGTGTTAGCACCGATCGCTTGCACTGGTACCAAGAGAAGCCGGGATCCTCTCCTAGACTCCTGATTTACGGCACATCCAACCTGGCTTCTGAAGTCCCAAGACGCTTCAGTGGCAGTGGGTCTGGGACCTCTTACTCTCTGTCGATCAGCAGCATGGAGGCTGAAGATGCAGCCACATATTTCTGTCAGCAGGAGAGCAGTTACCCACCCACACAGTGCTACGGACTGGAACAAAAACTGCTTTCACTCAGTGGGGCCCAGCTGCTTCCTCCTCAGAGAATAAAACTTAGTCAAGGGTTTGATTGGTATGTGATAGAATCACAAATATTTCTGCTGTGAACCCGAGAATGAATTCATAAAGGGACTGAATTCACTTACAAAGGGAAACATACAGATGGAGAAGACAGGATAAGGTTACAAATGTGCAGAGGTTTCTAGGAATCCTCACTTCTGAATTATTTACAACTTTGTGAGGAACGATGACAAGGAATCAAGATTCACAAGTCAGTCATCAGAGTTCCTAGTCATGTGTCTGGTGTGAAGAAGTACAGAGCAGAAGAAATTCTCCTGTCATTATTTCTATGCAACGCTGAGACCACTATCTCATGGCATTTTTGAAGAATGTCCATCACTGTAGAAAAGGGTACATCTAATTAATAAACACAAATATAAGACTGTTATCAAAGCTTCACATTATAAACAAGTACATATATTCTCATTTCATACTGTTCCATCTTTTAATGAAAAGTTGAAACACTGATAAATATTTAGAAATAATTTTCAAATATCCATCGACTAGAAATACCTCACACAAAGTTTGAAAGGAACTAATGTCTGCCCTTAGATGTGATGCCAGAACATATGTGTTCAATTCTTGGCAGACTTACTTCCATCACTTAACATGAAAGGTAGTAATATATCAAGGAATCTTCTCAGTGCATGACTCTTCCTGTGGAAAAAGATGGGGAGGAGTTGGGATTGTGTAATTAAACTGAGAACAACAATTCATTGTATGGCATATGAAACTATAAAAGAATAAAAAAAAGTTCAATTACAAACTTTGAAAATAAAAAAAAACATGAACATAAAACTTTTGAAAAAGATTTGTAAGGAAAAAGGGGATTATTTAGGGTAGATAGGAGGTAAAAGAGGAGTAAACAATTGAAATACATAGGACACATATAAGGAACTATCAAAGAAAAAATCTGCTAATAAAAAGTGAGTCAAATTAAAGAAGTCATGTAAGGGAAATAAACAGTAAACTTTATATCAACAGACCCACAAATACATTTAGTTAAAAGTAACACATGAATTCAGGAACTAAACACAACATAGACAACAGATTTATGCACTAAAAAAATAAAAAAAATATGACTAGAGCATACAAGACCACTGTGACTGTTGGAAGATCAACCATGGGCAAAAGTGGGGTGAGGCCCATGCTAAATGTAGAGAAAATACATTGAATGAAATAACAACAGATACTCTTCCAAATTTGTAGAAGAGATGGGCTTTCAGTTCCAAGAATTTTAAGAATTTGGCTCTGGAGAAAATTTATTTTCACTAGAATATTTATGCACAGTTTCTGCCCTTCCTATTCTAGGCTCATATTCCAGAGCCATCCTTTATAGTAAGAGGAAGAAACAGTTATTTATGATATTATACATTCCTTCAAATAGGAAATAGTTCCTTTGTAATGACTAAGTAGAAAGTACATCCACTTGGAATGACTAGAGCAGTCAATTCCTTCTACATTGGAAGGAAATAGCTAACTATCTCCCTGTCTAGATATGTGCACACAGATACACCTATGTCTCTAGCTAAAAAGACAAGTGGAAATGGTTATTACTAATTACATTCAGAAATGCATAATTTAAAAATATTTGTCTCCAGAGAATTAGCTTCCTTTTCTAGCAAGGAATATAATGGCTCTTACTTCACTCACTAATTTCTTCAGTTGACCAAGTTCTTGCACAAAGTCCTTCCTTCTCTGTCAGCATCTCCTGGGCCTCCTTTACAGACATCCCACATAAAACCATACAGTACTCCACTCTGAAGGTTCTTTGTGACCTTCACTGTCTCTGTGCACCCACAGGAGTATCAGCCTCATGTAGCATGAGTCTGACCCCAACATCGAGGACCCTAAATGCTTTCCTTTTCCTGCCCCTCTATCAGATACTCAAGAGTCAACGCTACTGATGTTGCCATGTTCTGAACCCCATTTCTGTGACTGTAAGTTCGCAGGAAGAAATGAAAGTGCCCCTTTCATTTCCAAATGCTTCATTCACAAAGATATTGCAAACAATGTTCTCCTGGGAGCCACGAGAGTTTTGACAGTGATATGCAGGTTCATACAGTACTGTAGAGTGAAAAATACGAATGAATTGTTGAAATTCAGAGGACTTCTATGTCTAAACAACATGGCTTAGCTAAGACCAGATGGAGACCAAGACCCATATTTGAAACTATCAATGAAACACTGGGAAGAGAAGATTAAGATACAAGAGAGGCTCATCCTTCTCACCTGGTGTTTTTCTTCTGGAAATAACATGACACTGTCTTGGATTGGGGACCCAGTCATCCAAGGAAGGTTGTTGTGTAGCCACCTGAAATTGTGTATCCTGGGTGGAGGTTCATGATAATTAACTATAAACCCTTCATAGGTCTTAGCAAGTTGTTGAAGCTAACAGTACTCACAGGCTTTAACCTCACCAACAATGTGAGAGGAGCACTAAGCCCCTCCCTGACCAAATGAAACAGTTCGAGGAGACGCCTTAGAGAACCAAGATGGATGTGAGTTGTGCAGAGTTCCACTTTGGAAGGTTGCATAAGGGATGAGCCTTTGGTTGATGTAGCTGCCTTGCGTCCCCTTCCTCCTGTTAGTAACTCTCACCCATATCCCTGAATATCCCTAATAAACTCATTGTTCCACCAGTGTGGACGTTGGTATTGCTGTTACAGATCGCTGTCACTGGATTCCTATCAGAGGTGAATAGAACTTTGTGATGTCCCTCCAGGGACGTGTCACACACATGAGGAAGGAGGAAATCTCTTAAGTTGTCCTGATGGAAGAAACACGACTGGATGCGGATAGCTATTATTATGTCACAGGTTAGTGAAGGCAGAACACAACCTTTCTTACAAATCACGAATTTCTCATTATTGTAATTTTTTGAACTCACTTCAAAACAAGTGTTATCAGGGAAAGGAAGTAGGTATTTGGAATTGTTGAAAGTAATATTGATAGGCAGCAATGAAAAAGTCTGTGAATGCTGTTGAAATTTTGAGACAGTGGAAAAAAAATCTCTTTAGTAGATGGAGCAGAAGAAGGAAAGCAGATTGTACAACTGCAATTAATTAAAATAACATGTTGTTCTCAGCACATGACATTAATGTTACCCTTTTTCCCAGTGGAAAGCTATATATAATTTTAGGTAGATCAATACATCTTTCATTGGCTTGCAAAACTGAGGGAACCTGGGTCCTTCCTGAGTCTCTCAGATGTTTATCTCCAGTCATGCAAAGTGCAAACCTGCAACTGTGCCCAGACCTTCAGCTGTGCTCAGCGCTGCCCAACTCCTGATGATTTGCATGCACAGCCATTTGCCCTGAGGGACTCTTAATAGGCTTTTCACAGCTGTGGAGGAGTTAGATCTAGTCCTGAGCCAGGACATGAGCATCCACACTCAGCTCCTGGGGCTCTTGCTGCTCTGGCTCCCAGGTGAGAAACAAGCACTAGGACTTTGCTTATGCACTGTGGTCGGGGCTGCCTGCTCCTCGGGTGCTTTCTTCAGTAGCTTGATCATCACAGGCTGCTAATTGTGTTTTCACTCCCAGGTGCCCAGGGTGGCGTCCAGATGACACAGTCCCCGTCATCTGTGTCTGCATCTCTAGGAGACAGAGTCACCATCAAATGTCGTGCAAGTGAGGGAATCAACAGTAATGTAATCTGGTTTCAGCAGAAAGCAGGAGAAGCCCCCAAACGCCTGATCTTCCGTGCAAGCAGTTTAGACACTGGGGTCCCCTCCAGGTTCAGTGGCAGTGGGTCTGGGACAGATTTCACTCTCAGCATCAGCAGCCTGCAGCCTGAAGATGCTGTGAGTTATTACTGTCAACAGTATGATACCTCGCCTCTCACAGTGATACGAGTCATGACAAAAACCTCCAAGGGAAGAGAAAGTTTGAGGCTGCACTGCCCCAGAAGTTCATCTGGGTATTACCACCAGCTGAGAACATTTGTTTTGTAATATGCATCTAGGTTTGAAGGGGTCCAGAAAGTAACTCACTTTCCAATTCTCCCCCTTCTCTGCTTCAACAGCTCAGAAATGACTGTGTCCCTCCTGACCATGTTAAGTAATAGTTATGATATCTGTAAGTAACGAGCTAAGATTTAGCACTAAGTAATAAGGTATATTATCTGAGGCATCTCTTGTACTATCAGTTTATTTCAAATGGAGGAAAACAAGCTACCATAGATCTTATAAGATGGAACTTAGTTTAGTTTTTATTCTTTGAGAATTTCATACATGATCACAATGAATTTATATCATTTTCCTCCTTTAGGACATCATCTCACCTCTATTCCTTTTCATTGCACACTCTTCCTTTCTAATCAGTCTCCCTCCTTCCCTCCCTGCATGAATGCCACACTGGATTTCATTGTGGATGCCTGTCACTAGCAAGTGTCTGAGTAATGCTGGGGCATGGATGAGTAATTAATAGGGAATTAATTAAGGAAAGTAGAAGGAAAGTAGGTCAAATTTTCCTGTCTTGAATTAACCTTCAACAGCCTCTCAAGGAATTGTAGTGCCTCTTGAGACCTTCCACATTCCATGGTGAAATGTTGACAGACCACATCTTGTGCATGTCTTGTGGAAGTTCAGAACTGCAATATGATCATGGCTGCAGAAGCCCTGTTATGTCCAGAAGATATTGTTTGGTCACATCCCACTTCCACTTTAATGCTCCAAACACAAGTCAATTTAATAAACAATACTGAATTATACGTTAGCACCAATAACTGGTTTGGGGAAGGTGGATGTGTGGTGGTCAGGAGGCTGATATTAAATGAGGAGACACTCTGATGTTCATCTAGAGACCAGAGGTCACATATGAATCAAGGTATGTGCTGCTCAATCATGGGGTCCTGAGACTGTCAGTGTTAATCCTGTGTTGCAGTATTGATGCCCCAACTGTCCATAACACCATTCTGAGTGTTCTACAGTCCTGGCTCTATCCCTGCATCTGACTGCACGTGCTGGTGGAAAAGACAATCTCTGTTTCTACCTCTCAGATCTCAAGGAATTGAGCAAATCTACATAAGAATTTGGGTAGGACAATGGGTTACTGGTCAAATTTAATACAACAATCATCAACAACATCTTGATCACAGGTACTTGTTTAACAGGCAAAATAGCAGTCTGATCTCAGGATAAATTCATTGAATCAAGACATTTGCACATGAGGAAAAGATGAGTTGATTCATATTTGTTTGGCGGCTAAGGAGTGTTAAATGTTCAGTACAATTCTTTAAACTCAGTTTACTAAGTGGCCTATTGAAATGTTCAGACTTTCTAGGAATGCTATTTATTGTCAGTTCACCAACACTGCCTGTTTTTCTGCAAACTTAAAAATATTTTCTATTCCAAATCTCTGTAATACCTACAGTAATTGCAAGGATTATGAACAGGAGGGATGGGGTAGGAGGGCCATACCAGAAAGGAGAGAGGGGACCATGTTGCAGCAGAGAAAATAGGCCACATCAAGGACTGCAAGTAAGTAATGAGACATCTGGTTAAGTTCACAGACCTTCCTTCCTGATCATTTACAACTGAGGGGGTGTGATCTCACCAGAAGGGGAGGGCATATAGTCTGGCAGATAAGAAGTAACCATTTTGCCAATGGGTGATTGACCCCTTCCTCACAGTGGTTTCCTACTTTTATTGCATCTACCTTTGAATATACTCTTCTTTTAAAATTTTTTTTATTATTATTATTTATTCAACTGTGCGCATGTGCGTGTGTATGTGTGCGCGTGTGTGTATGTCTGTGTGTGTGTCTGTGTCTGTGTAGAACCACGGACGAATTCGCGAACCACCATGGACGCCTCCACCTCCTTCTGCCCCGGGATTCACAGGCTCTGCCCTACCAGGACCAGAAACGCAGGCCGCCCTCGCTTCCGCCTGGCGTCTATACTTGGGATCTGGGATCCGAACTCAAGACCTTCCGCCTGCAAGGCGGAGGCTTAACCCCTGAGCCACCTCTCCAGCCCCTACCTTTGAATATACTCTTATTGAAACTTTTTTAATGATTTAATTTTTACTTTTTTGGAATTTCACACATGAATTCAGTGTATTTGTGATATGTTCACGCATTCACCGCAATCTCATCCCCTCACACCTTTTCAATTACGACTCTTTCTTCCCTTCCTGCCTCCTTATTTTCATCATGTCTTTTCATACGTTTGGCCCGCTGAGTTTCATCCTCAATATAGCCATGCCCAAAAGAAAATGCTTTAAAATACAATCAAAGAGGTCTTGATTAAGGATGGAAAACAGTCAGTTAAAAAACTCCCAAGGGAAACGACTATAACAATTTAAGACTTTTCTGAGCCATGGTTTCAACCTCTACTCTTAATAACTGCTTTAAAAATCCCCAGGGGAAATGCAGCTGGTGGAGGGGAAGGGAAACATCTAAAAGTCCAAGCCTTTGTGAGCAGCAAGTCCAGGAGGTTTTGTTCAGCCCTGGAGCACTGTGGGAGGAAGCTCCTTACCCTGCTGACAGTTATATGTGGCAGCATCATCGGCCTCCACAGGATGGATGGTGAGGGTGAAAGCTGTCCCAGACCCATGGCCACTGAACCCGGCTGGGATCCCAGAACCCGCTGGGAGGCTGTCCTGGCTTCTGTTGATACCAGTGCATAAAACTAATGCCAAATGTGGCACCAACACACCGGCTGGTCCTGCCGGAGATGGTGGACTTCTGTCCCAGAGCCAAGACCACAGAAGCTGGAAACTGTTAGCACAATGTTGCCAGTGGAACCTGGAAAAGAAGTGCACACATCATTAAAATCACCCAGTGTAACATGAAACACCTCTAACAACAGTCAAAGACACCACTCTGAGAAGCCAGAAAAGAAGGGAGCGCTGGAAACTGAAAGCCGATTACAAATGCCAGAATTCCAATGGTCAAGTATTTTCAGTCTTGGAACACAGCGAATGCTTCCAACGCTTCTCTGTACCTCTCACCTGGAACCCAGAGCAGCAGCACCCATAGCAGGAGAGCGGCTGACCCCATCGCTGACGGCTGCACTAGAGGCTGCTTCTGTGGCCACTGGCCAGATGCCTTTAAAGGTGCTTTCAGGAGCCTGGAACTTTGCCAAAGACTCAACATGCAAATCAGCACAGACAAGCTTAGGCTGGTGCACAAATGGGCACCAGCTCTTGATTCACCCATTGGCAGCTGAGGTCTGCACGCTTTTCCTAGATTAGCTGCAGCCTGGCCCAGGGGATTCTGGGGGCTGCTCTGCTGAGCGTCACCTCCTGATGTTTTTGAGGTGCCGTGTGCAGGGTGTGTTTTGGGTGCTCTCTTCTGACGGATGTGAGCTTCTCTAGGAACACTCTGGGCCCTTGGGAATGCATTTGTCAACCAAAGATGCATCCCACGTGATGAATCATGGCAAATGGAGAAAGCAATTAATTTTTAAGAAAGTGTGGAAGAGATTGGAACAACTAGCAGGCTTCTAGCAAAATCTGTGAATGCCCTTGGGATCGATAAACACAGATTCAGGAGCATGGAGTTTAGGTGAAGGCTGAGAACCTACACTAATGTATAATCCTGTTTCTCCGTGAACAAAGCTGTATTCTCCATCCATTAATTCAAAAGCCCATGCTGAGATGCCAAGACACCATCATAGGGAGAACAATTTCCCTGCATTCTGTTCAGATTGAGGATACTTAGTCTTCAATACCCACTCCTTCTGTCCATGTCAGTAAAAGATGCAACTGTAGAACCCCAGTTCTCCCATCGTTCTGTCCCAAAGCCTGGAATGGTTGTATATGTAATGTTATAATTACCTCTAAAACATTAAATTATTTCAACAGTGTGTCAAACTGATGACATCATTAACAAAGTAGAAAATTGAATGCATAGCAAAAGATGTTTCAAAAACAATTTCCACGTGGTTTGATATATCAATAATTCTTCATATTGAATCAAAATTTTCTCCAGTGAAGACAGGTCTTTCTCACATTTATTATTTAGTATCTGTGTGCACATGTGCACATGCATGTGCACACACGTGTATGGAGGTTAGAGTTTAACCGACAACTCAGTCTATTCTCTCCAACATTTGGGATTCAAGGTTAAAAGTCAAGACCACCTGACTTGGCAGCAAAGTGCCCTTCACCATTGAGCCTTCTACCTGACCCATGGCAAGTGGTTTTGAGTGTGAAAAGCTTTCAAGTCACCATCCTTTAAATCTAAGTTTAGATCGCTTCATTTTACACAAGCAAAACCATCTCTGAAAGGGGACAGACCCTCCTAAGTCCTCATGAAACTTTACCAAAAATTTAGAAGACAATATTTCACAAAGTTAAGTGAATCAAAGGAGTGTGAATAAAAAGTGTGTGAATGAAAATCTATAGAAAGTTCAGACAGCATAGATTAGGTGCACATATCAAACTTATCAAGTATTTATATAAAAATTATGAATGTAATATCATACAAAAATATGGAAAAGAGAGAGACATAACATACAATTGGAGCTAAGGTGCTCACATGCGTCAATGCTGCAGAGGAAAACATGTCACCGATGCACATGGACCAACTGCAGAGCAAGTTCTAGGCCAGTCTGACTCACCTAGAAAGAAATTTCCCCAACCATCGAGCAAAAAAACAAATAATTGATTAAGAAGCTACAATGGCCAATGCAAAAGAGTAAGGTATTGAATATAGAGCCCTGTGACTGATAAAGTTGCTAACTTATTTGTCGATGGTTCAAGTTCTCGGCATGTTCATATACAATTGGAAGTACAATTGTAGAGAACTAATCCTAGAGAGAATCTTCAGGAGATTGGCCAACTGATGGGGAAGGCACAGCTCATGGTAAGAAGGACTAGTCCCTAGGTAGGTGAATATGATAAGAGAACTAGTTGAGAAAATTGGCATCGTTCTATGCAATTGGTGAGACATGCTAATCTGGAAAGTGAGGATTGTCTCTCTTTTAGTTACGTGGATATGGTTTGGCCAATTTACTCAGCCTTTGATGTTGTAGTGTTCTCTCCTACCAAGAAGGGAAGTAACTGTAACTAGACAGTAGTAAGCCAAAATTAAATCCCTTGTTACTTACACCATTTAGTTGTTAATTTATCAGCAACATTCAGAATAACTTCAGCAGCCAACCATGAGGCCCAGCTCCAGCCTCCAGCGTTCTGACCGCTCACTTGCTTGCAAAGCAAGAAGAAGATGCTAACTGTTGGACATTTGGGTTGGTTCCATGACTTTGCTATTGTAAACAGTGCTGCTCTGAACACGGTGCTTGTGCTATCGAGGCGAACCTCTGCTACGCGGGTGGTTATTCCCAAAAGTGGAATAGCAGGGTCATATGGCATTTCAGTCTTTAGTTTCTTTAAGAATCTCCAGACGGCTCACCAGAATGGCTGTATGAGCCTGAATTCCCCCCAGCAATGTAGGAGAGTTCCCCTCTCTCCACACCCTCTCCACAATTTGTTTTTGTTTGTATTGTGGATTTTTGCCATCCTGACCGGGGTGAGAAATGGAGTACTACTCAGCCATCAAAAATGATGAATTACTGGAATTTGCTGGGAAATGGATGTTATTAGAAAAAATTATATTAAGTGAAGTATCCCAAACCCAGAAAATTAAGTGCCGTATGTACTCCCTAATAGGTGGCTCCTAGTACCAAACCCACCCAGCCCACCTTGAGACACTCAAAGATAAATCTATGTAATACCTACAATAATTGCAAGGATTATGAACAGGAGGGATGGGGTTGGAGGGCCACACCAGACACAAGGAGAGAGGGGACCATGTTACAGCAGAGAAAACAGGCCTCCATCAAGGACTGCAAGTAAGTAATGAGACACCTGGTTAAGTTCTCAGACGATTACAACTGAGGGAGTATGATCTCACAGAAGGGGAGGTCATATAGTCTGACAGATAAAAAGTAACCATTTTGCAAATGGGCGATTGACCCCTCCCTCACTGTGGTTTCCTACTTTTATTACATCTACCCTTGAATGTGCTCTTATAACAAGACTCCAGTTTAACCAGCTTTTTGTCTCTGGCCAGGGGGTGATATACAATGCCCATCAGGATGGAGTGAAGGGCATTGCAGGAGCAGCAAAACTGCAAAAGAAAATCAACAACCCACAATCCAGAACTTCAGAGACTCTTATATCAACCACTTAGAACTAGGCCAGACTAATCTCTTCCCATCCTCAGGGAAATTTGGGGAAGAGGGGGCAGTAAGATTGTAAGAGTACAAGGATGGGAGGAGTATACAAGATACTCCACACAAGTTAGGGCCGAAGCAATCATAATTGGACTTTGCATGCCTTGCCCACTGTCCAAAACACTATTGACCTCACAAAGTCTAGCATCTGCTAAAGGCACCAAGATCCTTGGAGACAAGGGATTGACAGCCACAGTAGTGTTCCTATGCTTAAGGGGAACACAGGAAAGGATTCAGGGAAATACAACTGGGTCCTTGTACGTCATCGGAAAGGAGGGCCCAGAGGAGATTCTGGCATGCACATTAAAGGACTCTTTGGGGTTTGCGGTGGGAGGCACTGGGGGATGGGGAGGGAGGGGTGAGGAGAGGAGGAGCAAGGGGTTCAAGGGGAGGAGAAGGGAGGGAGGGAAGTGGTGTACCTATTAAGTCTGTATGAGCAGAAATAATAATAAAAAATGTTAAAAAAAGAAGATGCTAACTAAGTTCCAATCAGCTCTATAAATGGCAGAAAGCTCTGAAGGCCAGCACGTGGTCACGGGACCTACTTCTATATGTGTGTACCTGGAAGGGAGACAAGCAGTGCAACTTTCCCTCACAGACACTGGACTGCGCACATGTCCATGGTGAGGTCACCACTGCTGTGTTGGGCTGAGGGCAGTGCACATCCTGTCCTCAGACACAACAGACTTACACAGTCTCCTCCTCTCCAGTGCTGCAGGCATCTTCCTTTTTTCTTTTTTTTTTCTTTTTATTATTTATTCAATTTGTGTGTATGTGTGTATGCACGTGTGTGTGTGTGTGTGTGTGTGTATGTGTGTGTGTGTGTGTGTGTATACAACCACGGAGGAATTCAGGAACCACCATGGATGCCTCTACCTCCTCCTTGTTTACTCTGCCCCAGGATTCACAGGCTTTGCCCTACCAGGACCAGAAGTGCAGGCCGCCCCTGCTTCTTCCCAGCATCTACACATGGGGTCAAGGATCTAAATTCAGTACCTTCCGCCTGCAAGGCAGAGGCTTAATCCCTGAGCCAACTCTTCAGCTCCTGCAGGCGTCTTCCTAACACAGAGAATTTGTATCAGTGTTTCACCTCACAAGCCTCCCACTCTCCCCTTTGCTGTTTAAATTTACCCACTAGGCAATTTGCATGTGTCTCGCTAGGGAGGCCCTGCCCTTCAAGTATGTGATAAAAGCTCAGTTCTGGTCCTGCTTCTACTGCACTGGACTCTTCAGTTCACCATTTCAGAATGAGGCTCCCTGCTCAGCTCCTCAGGCTACTGATGGTCTGGGTATGTGGTAAGGACAGAGGGCTCCTAGGAGCTCTGGAGCCTGCTGGTTCCCATGTGTCCTATACACATGTGACCTATGATTGGTATTTTTTGCAGTCACAGAAACCTGAGCTCTGGGGAGGACTGTCACATACAAACAAGGTAATGGTGTGTGGGAAGTTTAGAGAGCCTGCTATAGCTTACAATTCATGGATTATTCTTAATTGGATATCTTGTGTCTTTGAACCAAGTCGCAATAGTAATTTTGTACAAAATATTAACCAAGATGTGAATGGCTGATTCTTTGCATGTGACCATCTCCTTGTGTCTCTTCGTTTAAGGATCATCTGGAGATATAGACATGACCCAGACCCCACTGTCTCTGTCTGTTGCTTCTGGAGAGGTGGTCTCCATCTCCTGCAAATCCAGTGAGAGCCTGGTGCACAGTGATGGAAACACCTACTTGAATTGGCTCTTACACCAACTAGGGCAGTCACCATAGTGCCTGATTTATAAAGTTTCCAAAAGGGATCCTGGGGGTCCTGACAGGTTCATTGGCAGTGGGTGAGGGACAGATTTCACACTCCAAATCAGCAGGGTGGAGGCTGAGGATGCTGGAGTTTATTACTGTTTGCAACATACAAAATTCCTAAAACAGTGATACAGCCCCTTACAAAAACCTCCCCACCTGAATGGTGTCTTAAGAGTTAGTTCCCTCTGGTTCATCATTAACATATTTCTCTGACCCTACATGTGAGGACAAGCAACAGAGCAGCAAGGCACAGCTGAGTTCTCTGTCCCATGGGCAAAGCAGGAAAAGACCATTCATGATGCCACCAGACACAAACTGCACAGCACAGCGTGCACATCCAAAATGTAAACATGATCTAAGCTTATTCTGAGTACATAGGTGAAGGTGATATCAAATAGGACATTAGAAGACTCAACAACCTGTGCTCTTCTGAAAATTATCTCTTAACTAGTGGAGTATTCTAGAGATTTCTACTTCTTTATGGTTTTCAAATTATGTTTTTGTCACAATAAAACAGAGCAAAAATATAAATGCCCTCACCTGAAATGTTTACTAAATTTTCACCTGGAGTGTTCACATAAACTCTTGGCATGTTGGTTCTAATTTCTTGAAGGAAGCACCTGGGGTTGCTGTTGTGAAGGCGCAGCGCCATCGCATTGGGAGCCAGTCTGGAGATGCTCCAGAAGTTAACAATGGAATATCATGTTTTTCACAAGGTCTACTCCTCAATATATAATGAACCCATGTCAGTAGACCAGGCAAATAATGGCAAGTAAATATGTGTTTATTGTTGTTGTTTTTATAACAATTAAGAATTAGAGCCACAGTGCAATACTTATAACTGTAAATGACCCAGTGAAAAGCTGAATTTCTTTTACTTTGAAGAGTGCAATGGTGTTTTGAGCATCGGTAGTTGCAAAGACACTTCAGTGGCCCATAGGACTTTGTCATAGTTAGATGCAGATGTCAACTTGATGGTTAAGGTTTTGAACTCTATGCAGTTAGAGAATTACTAGTTGAGTTAAGTGCAGAGTGAACCTGTAGGATTTCATCTACTTGACACATGGGCAGACATGGTGAGTAGGACTAGGCTCTGGACAGGTGAATAAAATGCAGAGAGCTGGTGGAGGAAGTTTTCATCCTTCTGGAGACTCGTCTGCACATGCTGCTCTGCTAAGCAAGGACCGTCCGTCACTCGACTGTTAGGTGGATGTGATGTGGTCAGTTCCCTCCACCACTGGTCTGGCTGTGGGCCCTCTTGCCAATCTGGACAAGCAAGTGTAACTATGAATTATAAGAGAAAATGAAACCCCCTGTTCCCTCAAGCTGCTTTTCTATGACTTTATCGACAACCATGCAGAGCTCCTGCTGCAGGCCTTATGTTTGCTTCCAGGAAGTAGTTAACATATGGCATCCTCCACAAATCCCAGAGGAAATAACACTAGCAATGATCTGCATGACATGGGCAGGATATTCTTCAGGTCTGCAATGAGAAATAAAACAGCTTCAGCTACACGTGAGTTGTAACCATGAAACCCTGAGGAGAGGATCACAGGGAAAATGGGAGTGGTGCTCAATCACTGAATTTCTGTTCACTTGTGTGGAGCACTGAAGACAAATGCAAAAATACAATGGCGTGAGTGGTGAGCTTGGATTGTAAACTGGGAAAGGAAGACATGGGCAGGTGAGGTGAGTTGACTGTTACAAAGGATCCTTGAGTTGGGCTTTCCAGGAAATGGAGGAGCACAGAGATTCCTCCGTACAGAAGACTTGATGGTAAACAGCAGTGGAGTGCTTAGCCCTGAACAAGACATTGGTTTCATCCTCACTAACGGTCACAGAACACTCCAGAAGTGTGGGGTGGAAGGAATGTGAGTTCTGGAAGGTGGAGACCAGAGCTCAGAAATCTCGTCTCTGCACAAGACACAGCAATGTGCTCACAGCCCAGTGCTGCAGGGGTCTCCCTAACGCAGAGGGCATTTGGTGTCAGTGTGTTGCTTCACAGTCCTCCCAGCCTCCCCTTTGCTTTTACTCTTTGCTTTACCCACTTGGCAGTTACTATGGTCTCCACAGGTTTGCCCTGCACTTCCTTATGAGATAAAAGCTGAGTTCTCATCCTACTTCCACTGGGTTGGACCCTTCAGTTCAGTGTCACACAATCTTGCATACAATTTTGACCAAAAGTTTCAAAGGCTGGGGCTGTGCATGTGACCATGTGCTTGTCTCTCATGGTTTCAGGATCTTCTGCTGATGAAGAAGTGATCCAGACTCTGTCATCTCTGTCTATTGCTCCTACAGAGTCAAACTGCATTTCCTGCAGATCAAGACAGAGCCTGGTAGACAGTGCTGGAAACACTTCTAGCCCTGGTGGGCAGAGACTGGGAAAACCCATAGTGAAGCAACAAAGAAGGAACAGCAATCCAGGATGATTCTCAGTCACAGAGACACAGTGTCCAGAGAGAGAGAGAGAGAGAGAAAGAGAGAGAGAGAGAGAGAGAGAGAGAGAGAGAGAGAGAGAGAAACTGCACATCATACACACTCACCTCCACACACAAAATCAATTAATTAATTAATAAAACCAATTTTTGCAGTGCTGATATTATGAAAGAAGAATTGTATAGAAAACCTATTCAAGTAAACAACAACATTTCCAAATCTTAGGAGAGATATGGACAGCCTGGTGCAGGAATCACAATTGATTCTAACCGTTTTAACCAAAAGTATAATATTCATGACATATTATAATCAACATTTCAAAGGAAAGAACAATGAGAAATCCTGAATTCCGTTCTTTCTCTGATTCCCTTTGTTTGACTACTGAGCATGCCATGTATTAGGGAAATTTCAGGCCTTCACAAGGCACTTATGTGTCCTCCAGGAAGAATTTTGGGAAAAATCCGGCAACTCAAATACAAACCCAAAGGAAATTATGCCACTAGCAACCTGCATCCACACGTTGCCTCAGAGCCTCGTACACAGTGATGGAAACAACTTCTTGCTTTGGTTTGTGCACAAGCCAGGGCAGTCTGCATAGTGGTTGATTTCTAAGATTTCCCCAGGGTTCCTCTGGTTCCTGACAGGCTAATTGGCAGTGGTCTTGGGACAGATTTCACACTCCACACCTGCAGGGTGGAGGCTGAAGATGCTGGAGTTTATCACTGCTTTCAAGCAACATGTTGCCCTCACACTACGAGGCAGACCAGAACAAAAACTTCCCTCCTTGTGGGGGTCCACATGTATTCAAATGTTGTTTCTCTTGAAAGCATCATAGAAAATTCCCTGAAACAGATTGAGAAGAGAAGCAGGAAAGCAAAAAAGCAATGACAGAGTTCTCTGTCTCATGAGATGACAGACAATCTCAGGCCAAGTGTATTACTGGTGCTTTCAGCTATTACACCCACTGGCATTTTGTATTTTCCAGAAAAGTGAAGATATGTCAACTGTTCCTGAGTAAGTGGTTATGATTAAAAGCAAAGAAGTTTCCAGAGGGATCAATGACCAATGATTTTGCCAACATTATGAAACAGAAAGAGGAGGGTGATGTTAATGAATTCTAGGGCTTCCTGAGTTGCTTATAAATTGTGTTCTTTCTTTCCTTTTTTTTTTCTTCCATTTCCTTCGCTCCCTCCACCCCTCCCTGGTCCCCCTTGCTCCCTCCCCACCTTTTGCCTTTCCTTTCCCCCCTCCCTCTCTTTCTCCCAGTGCCCCCTCCCCCTCCCATTCCTGGAGCACCCTTTAGTGTGCATGACAAACTTCCTTCTGGGTCCTCCTCTCTGATGAGGTGTAAGAACTCAGTAGCATTCCCTAGAACTCTTTTTTTGTGTTCCCATTTAGTATAGGAACATTATTTTTTTTTAAAGAATGAGAATGTATTTATTATGACTAAACTTGAAATTTTTTTCCACTCATACATACTTAACAGGTACACTGGTACCCTCCCTCCCTCCAACCTCCCACCATCCTGTGCCGCCCTCCGCTGCCCCCTCCCTCCCATCCCCCAGTGCTTCCCCCTCCCATCCCTGGACCATCCTTTAATGTGCATGCCACACTCTCCTCTGGGTCCTCCTCTCTGATGAGGTGCAAGGACCCAGTGGCATTTCCCAGAACCCTTTCTTGTGTTCCCCTTAAACATAGGAACACTACTGTGGCTGTCAATCCCTTGCCTCCAAGGATCTTAGTGAATTTAGCAAATGCTAGTGTGTTGGACATTTCACAGGGCATGCAAAGTGCAATTAAGATTGCGTCGGCCCTAGCTTGTGTGGAGTATCTTGCATATCATTGCTCCTCCCATCCTTGTGCTCTTACAATCTTACTGCCCCCTCTTCTGCAAATTTCCCTGAGCTTCAGGCTGGGGAGAGATCAGGCAGATCTGATTCCAGGTGGTTCATATAGAGTTATTCTGAAGTTAGTGTAGGAACACCATTGTGACTGTTAATCCCTTGCCTCTAAGGATCATAGTGCTTGTGATCCATGCTAGATTTTGAGGGTTCAATGATATATTGGTCATTGCACAGGTCATGCAAAGTCCTATTATGATTATTTCGGCTCTCACTTGTATGGAGTATCTTTTATATCATTGCTCCTTCCCATCTTTAGGCTCTTACAATCTTACCGCCCCCCTCTTCCGCAAATTTCCCTGAGCTTCAGGATGGGGAGAGATTAGGCTGGTCTGGTTCCAGGTGGTTGATTTAGAGTCTCTGATTTTCTGAACTATGGTTTGTTCATTTTTTTTCAGTTGTGCTGTTCCTACACCACCCTTGGCCCCATCCTGATGGGAATTCGATGTCACTCCCTTGCCAAAGATAAAAGGCTGTTAAAATAGAGTCTTATTATAAGAGTAGATTCAAAGATAAATGGAATAAGAGTAGGAGATCGCAGTGAGGGGGGGGGTCATTCTGCTTTTTGCAGGATGATTACCTTCTATCTGCCAGATTCTATGCCCTACTTTCTGGTGAGATTACACACCATCATTTGCAAGTGACCAGGAAAGGAAGTCTGTGAACTTAACTAGGTGTCTTATTATTTCCTTGCAGTCCTTGATGGTTGCCTATTTTCTCTGCTGTAGCATGATCCTCTCTCTTCTTGTTTCTGGTGGGGACCTACTACCCCTTCCCTCCCTGCTTGTAATCTTTGCAATTACTGTAGATATTACAGAGATTTATCTTTGCGTGTGTCACTAAGTGGGTTTGGTACTAGGATCTACCTATTAGGAAGGGCATGTGGTGCTTAATTTTCTGTGTCTGGGATACTTCACTCAATATAAGTTTGTCTAATTCCATCCATTCCCGGCAAATTGCATTAATTCATCATTTTTGATGGCTGAGTAGTATTCCATTATATAAATGTACCACATTTTCCTTATCCACTAGTCAACTGTTGGGCATTTGTGTTGATTCCATGACTTTGCTATTGTAAACATTGCTGCTATGAACATGGTCATGTTTGTGCTATCAAAGTGTATTTTTGCTTTAAGGGGGATTATTCTCAAAAGTGGAATAGCAGGGTCATATGGCATTTCAAACTTTAACATTTTAAGAATCGCCAGATGGCTCGCCAGAGTGGTTGTATGAGCCTACATTCCCACCAGCAATGTAGGAGAGTTCCCTTCTTGCCACATCCTCTCCAGCATTTGGTGGTGTTTGTATTGTGGATTTTTGCCATCCTGACCAAGGTGAGATGATATCTCAGGGAGGTTTTGATTTGCATTTCTCTGACGGCTAAGGATATGGAGCAGTTTTTAAGATGTTTGTTAAACATTTCAATTTCGTCCCTGGTAAATTTTCTTTGGAATTCCTAGGCCCATTTTTTTAAATAGGCCATTTGTTTCCTTGGTGTTTAGTTTTCTTTTTTTTTAAATTTTTTTATTATTATTATTTATTCAACTGTGTGCATGTGCGTGTGTATGTGCGCGTGTCTGTGTGTCTGTGTATGTGTAGAACCAGGGACGAATCGGGAACCACCATGGACGCCTCCACCTCCTTCTGCCCGGGGATTCACAGGCTCCGCCCTACCAGGAGCAGAAGCGCAGGCCGCCCCCGCTTCCGCCTGGCGTCTATACGTGGGATCTGGGATCCGAACTCAGGACCTTCCGCCTGCAAGGCGGAGGCTTAATCCCTGAGCCACCTCTCCAGCCCATTGGTGTTTAGTTTTCTAAGTTCTTTGTACACTCTGGATAGTAGAGATCTAGCAGATATGTGGTTAGTGAAGTTTTTTCTCCCATTCTGTGGTTTGCTTTTGTGCTCAGTTACAATCTCTTTATCTGAACTGAAGCTATTTAATTTCAAAAGATCTTCATCCCTGCCAGTATCCCCTCCTATTTTCATGTCTTTCCACACGTAAGGCCCACTAGGTATTATCTGCTTTGATGATTTGTGCCAGAGTACTTGCTAGAGCAAGGAAATTTAATCTTTAATTGAGGGTTTTCTTTCTTTTCAGCATAGACAATTGCATGCCTACGTATCTACTTTGTGAATTTTGTCATAATTGACCCAACATCAAGAGAACTTTATGTACTTCTTTGGGAGAAACATCAAGAAGGTTGAATGTGCATATTGAATGATCTGTGATGCTATTTACATCTGAGAAGTGTCTATATTTGCAGTAGCCTTGCTGAACAGACCATTTTGGAAGGAGAAATTAAAACAAACCAAAATAAACAAAATAAATGTTAATGCTATGGAATTTGTGGCAATGCTACTGAGTCCTTATACCTCCTCTGAGAGGTGGACACAGAGGAAAGTTTGACATGCACACTAAAGATGCTCTAAGGATGCGGGGGGAGACAATGAGAGAAAGGATGGGGGGGGAAAAGGAAGGGGAAAAGGGGGGAGAGAGCAAGAAGATCCAGAGAGGTATGGAGGGAGGGAAGGGAATGGGGTACCTGTTAAGTTTATATGAGTGGAAAAAATAAATAAGTATTAAAAGAAAGAAATTGTGGATTAAAGACAATTACTACCTGGTGTTCTTGTTTTGTAATTAGGAGATTGGGCAGTGTTAGCAGATGTGAAATTTACTTCAAGTCTGCAATTACTGCAGAAGGAAAGGTGTTGTGGGTGTGAGGAAGATTCCAAGTCCATGGACCCTGAGTCAAGTCAGTGAGGGTTTCACCTGGAGGAAACTTTCTGAATCAAGGGAGGTCCTTAAAGGGGAAAATTAGCATCCTCAGTCACAGAGAGCTGAATAATGTGATTCTGGCAACAAGTTAATTTCCAAAGGTTCAGAGACTCTGAGCACCAGATTGAATTCAGGCCCAGCTCTATCTCCATTAGTGCACATGAGAAACTGTGAAGAGGACCCGACCACACCCAGTCCAGGTTTATAATTGTGACAAAATGAAAGTTATGGAGCTTGTATTAATTTACTGTGGATCAGCAGGAAACTACTCCACCACCCTTTTATGTGGCTGAGCGTGGAATTTAATCCTGGAAAGTTTACAAATATGTATCTCCAACTTAAATGTTGCAAAGGGTGATTCTGTTGAGTTATTCAGTGAACTTCATTCTATAAGAAACTCATTTAACTATAAAAGCTATAGAATGTAACAACAAACAGATAAGTTTAAGAATTTCTCTTTAAAAACCTCCTTTCACAATGCCAGAGAGTCATATGAAAATGCTGGGGTGGTGCCTTATCCTACATGGAACAATACTGCACTGCAAGAAAGAAGTGGCCATTTGTGCAAAAGTAGCATGATGATATTTAGGCCGCCAGTCACTTTCTCCTTGAATTTCTCTTCTGCTCCACGGGAGGGCATTTGTGTCAAAAGTTTGTCAAGAACCTGGTTTGGGCGGTTAGAGATGATGGTGAAGAATCTGCTTTTGTTGTTTAGTCAAATGGTCATAATGTCAAACTGACTTCCAAATACATGTGTTTGTCTGCATGGATTTGTGTTGCCCTCAACTGTGGTCAGAGAAACTTCTCTTTCAGTTGACAGTGGTTGATACAGGTGCTCATAAAGAGTGAAAGGATAAGAATAAATGAATGTAGAGCTCTCAATCACAGATCTTTGTCCATATCAGTGTCAAGCACCCTCCCCTGCGCCAAGGCTGGGAGGACATGTTGGGTCAGAGGTCAGAAAGAATGTACCAGTGGGAGGATGGGGAGGATGCTCTGACATGTTGCCTTCTGTTTGTGGTACAGACAACACACATGTGAGCTTTCACCAGCTGTGGCTTTCTGCACAAGACTAAAGCAATCAAACTCCCAGTGTGGACAGGAGATAAGCTCCCAAGGCCCCCCTTTAGTTACAGGACTATTGACAGCTGAGGCTGCAGGACCAGGGAGAATCATTTTCTTTGAGGTACAAGCACTGCTAGGTTGGCTATGCCTCACCAGAAGGTTCCATAGCCAGGCATGTACCAGCTATAGTTGTTGCACTCAGTTCATTATTCGACAAGCAAAAAGTGAAAGAAATTGAGAGGAAAACATGTGTAGAGAAGACTCAGGTGCCTGGGGGGAGGGTTAGTGGACATGATCAAGACATGTTCTATTTGTATACAACATTTTCTAAAGATCCAGGACGTGACTTCTCAACTGCACACTTGGGTACTGGGAAGACAGCGCAGCAGGGAAGATACCTGCTCCCAAGTCCAAGTCCTGAGTGTGACCTCCAAAAGCACATATGGGAGAAGATGGAAACACTTTTAGGAGCGTTCTCATGTATTTACCTGTGCACCATGACATTCATGACCATGATCTCTCTCTCTCTCTTTCTCTCTCTCTCTCTCTCGACTCTTTCGCCTTCTGAAATAAACAAATTAATTATTTTTTAAAAATGAAAAGAACTTGTTTTGATTACATATGCTATAATACTACTGGCCATCAAGAAACTTTGCTTAACATCTCAACTCAGAATTGAGACTATTTTATGTCATGAACTATACAGTTTCTACTATACATATAAGGATTTCTGCTCTTATGGAAATATAGGAGTTCATTTATGCAAGCTAAGGCTTTAATATCTTCTTACTATCATTTCTTAATATGTAATAAATTATTACATTAAGGATTTATTTTGGAAAACGATTTCTGAGACTGTTAATTCAAGCTTTTGACATGATTATCCTCAGAATTATTTAAAGATTTTCACTTGTGATTGGGACAGTTTCCACCATTTTTTTCCTTTAACATTTTTTATTATTTCTGCTCATACAAACTTAATAGGTACCCGGTTTCCTCTCTCCCTCCTCCTCTCCCTGACCCCCTGCTCCCCCTCCCCGCACCCCTCCCTCCCCATCCCACAGTACCTCCTCCCCCAATCCCAGGAGAATCCTTTAATGTGAATGCCAGACTCACCTCTGGGCCCTCCTCTCCAATGACGTACAAGGACCCCTTGTAAGTTTCCACCATTATGTGAAATGATCCTAACTGAGAAGTTTCTGATATTTAATTTTATGTTTTTCTGAGAGGTCGTATTCTGAGGACTGAGGATTAGAAAATCAAAATGTAAATTAACTCAGAAAAATATTTTTAAAATTACAAATAATCATGCCATTAAATTATTGATGTAAAAATAAATAAGCACATCCATCTCATTTGGTGTCTAATTTGTAAATACTTAGGAAAATGCTATAAATGGTTGTATATCAAAATCGCTCTAACATTAAATTTCTATTGATATTTTATTTTAAAATGCGTTTAATACTTTGGACACTTTTTTTTAATTCCTAGTTATCCACAGTTGAGATGTCTGTGAGGAAGAGACACTGAGAAGCTGAGCCTCAGTGAGCAGCAAGCCCAGGAGGTTTTTGTCAAGCTCTAGAGCACTGTGGGAGGACGCTCCCTACTCTGCTGACAGTAATATGTGGCAGCATCATCAGCCTCCACAGGATGGATGGTGAGGGTGAAAGCTGTCCTAGACCCACTGCCGCTGAACCTGACAGGGACCCCAGATGCTGGATAGGATGCTTCATAGATCAGGAGTCTGGGAGGCTGTCCTGGCTTCAGCTGATACCAGTGAATAAGATCAGTTCCATAGAAATTAACACTCTGGCTGGCCCTGCAGGAGATGGTGGCCTTCTGTCCCAAAGCCACAGCCAAGGAAGCTGGAGACTGGGTCAGCACGATGTCCCCAGTAGAGCCTGGAATGACAACACACACACTGCTGTCACAGACAAACTGAAACCATTTCAATATTCAAGAATATTTCATGAGTTTCTAGAATTTACAATCACAGACATCATTCTGAGAAACTAAAAAATAAGAGGAAAGAAAACCAGTTACAAATGCTATAAATTAAATGCCCAAGTGCTTAGGGGCTTAGAACACAGTGACTGATGTCCACAGTGAATGTTCCCAGCACGTCCCTGCATCTCTCACCTGGAACCGAGAGCAGCAGCACCCAGAGCAGGAGAGTGGCTGACAGCATCTTGTAAAGCTGGACTAGAGGCTGATCGTGGACCTTTGACAGCTGCCTTTAAAGATGCTTCGAGCAGCTGGAACATTGCTAGTGACCGAGATGCAAATCAGCCCAGAAAGGGACACCTGCTCTTGATTGACTTTCTTGAGATTAGCTCAAGTGTGTGCTGAAGAAAGTTGTGACCTGTTCCTCTGACTCTTCCCATCTTATTCTTTTTGAGGTGCCGTGTTGGAGATTGCACTGTGCATGTTGTATGTGAAGGATGTGCTTTAAAAAAAACACAACGATCCTCCGATAATTTTGTGTTTTCTAAAAAGAATACCTTATTTCAAAGAATGAATTGTGACAAAGGGAAATCAATTTTATTTCATAAGATCTCCGGAAGAGATCATAAGGAAAGTTGGCAACACTATTGCCCTTTAACTCAAGTCTCCAAATGTCATCAAGAGCTGAGCAGCTGGAGATGAGAACATGGAAAACAGAGGAGGCCTGGGAACATGACCTACTGTGTGAACTTGCTTCATTCAGAATAAACACAGGGTCTCTTGATTCACTCAATCAAAAGTCAAAGCTGGACTTGCATGTCACTGTCACAACAGAAATGTTATCGTGGATCAAGTCATGTGATACACCTGTTTTATTTTCTCCTTGGATGTGGATATGTGGCTTTGTGGGGGGAAGGGTGGGTGGCTGTAGAAGAAGGTACTTGAACATGTCTGCCTGTGGTGGCCCAAGGGCACCTTCTGCAGTCAACCTCCTTATTTCATTGCTCTGAGGCGTCTCTTGAGCTTCCTTCCAGTGCTAGAAGTGCATGCTGGAGCAGTCTCTGACATCCTTTACACATGGATCTGGGATCCATACTCAGGTTCTTTTGCATTTGAAGCAAATGCTCTAACTCCTGATCCATTTTGTAGCCTCTGTTCCGCCTTTTTTAAAATCACTCCTAGATAGAAAAGAGGGACTCAGGTTCTCTGATCTTAAGAAGCAGTTTTCCTGAACATTAGAATATTTATGTAATTTATGATACATAGTTTTTAACTTAATTTGTTTTACTTGGAATTATAATGATTTTGTTTTATTTTCTTTCCCCCATTACCTTATCTCTTCCCTGCTTTTCACACTGAGAGATGTATTCTACCTCCAAGATTTTTTCATTTCACAATGTCAGTTCCTGTCCATGTGTCTCACTGAGTTCCATAAGACAAGTATAATCCTGTGTGTGCTTGAGCAACTGCTCCAATGTGAGCAATATTTCAGTAGGTGTGTCTATGGTGTAGAGGGACCCCTTCTTGTGGTCAGTTTTGACCACCAATGGCTTTTTCTCCCAGGGGGATAGGGCCTTGTGAATTTCTTCTTTGTTCATTGTACATGGTATTGACTCAGCCTTGAATAGTGTAAAAGTTACTCTTAACTATTGCTGTGAGAGAGCACCCAAAGTCGATCAAGTTAAGGGAGAAAGGGAGGTTTATTCATCTTACGGTTCCAGAGGGAAGGTACAGTCTCTCAAACAGAGGCGGCATGGCTGGCTGGCCAAAGCTGGAGGAGGCTACGTCACCACAGACATCTTGGAAGCTGAGAGCTGCAGGACAGCTTGCAGCAAAGGCTGACTTCTCCTGGAGGTAGGGTAGGACTAATCCACCTCAAGGCCTACCTCTTGTGACTGCCTTCCTCCAGCAAGGCTCCACCTCTCAAGGTGCCATGATCTTGCCAAACACATGAGACTCTGGGGGACACATTTCAAACAATTGGCAAATAGGTCTTGTGCAGTGAGCTTGGGTACATGTCTGTGCTTGCTCATATCCCGAGAGAGCTGACTGCAGTTCTCTTCCCCTGGTCTGACCCTCACTTCTCTGTTCCATCCTCTGTCACATAAAGGCAGGTGTGGCAAAGGGGCAGTTAGGGTCTTCTTTTGGTGTTCAAATATTCGGAAGTCATCTACTTTCTACCCTCAGATCACATATGTATCTGAGTTGACCAATTTCATTGGACAGAAGGCCTCATAGTTGCAGGTTGAGAACTACATGGTTCTATTGATGTAATGTTCAGAAGGTGATATTTTATCGTGTCTGTGTGGAAGGTAGTTATGGGTTCTCCTCCACAGCCTATTTAGTGAAGACCCTCCCCAGTCAAGAGCTCTTAGCCAAACTTACAATATCAGGCAAGAGTTTCCTCAAGATGAACACTCCTTATATCCAATTATAGAGTGGTCAGCTGAGCCCACAACACTCAGTCCACCCTTGTGCCTAAAACGTATTCTCAGTCTGGACCATGCTGATCTTCACAAGGTTCCTACTTGGTAAATCTGCTGGCTTTTCACCTTAGGTGGCTGCTTTCCTTGTATGTCAGCAATCTTGAAAATGAACTTTGGGGTCACTTCCTGGATTTTTGTCTTCATATCCTGTGACTAATATATAAGTTGTTTTCAGCAGTAGTGTGTTACTATTCAGTTTTGGGAAGCAACAAGTTGCTGTAGCTGTGTCTATATTGTTTTGGTGTCTATTGGACCATTAAGATCATTAACAGCCCTGTAGAAGTACATGCATAGACAGTATATCTATAGACATGCACGTGATTGTGTGTATACATACATGTAAATTTATACATGTGTGTATATGCTGCATGACCTAGGTGAAAGCACAAAAAGTAAGTGAAGTAAAGAAAATGAAGTTTAAAGACAGAGAAGTATCAATACCTTAGGGAATGTCCCGAGAGTGAGGACAATTTTGATTGTTCATTTATATCTCTGCAATATATTGGAGCTACAATATATTTCCCCCTGTGGTTTTGAACTGCAGCACACAAACACAATTTTTCCTTAGCCTTGGAATGTGATACTATGTTCAGCAAGAATACTGGCTGGTTGAAATAATTCATTTAGGAAAAAGCAATTTACTTTTACATGGTAGATGTTCAAAAAGGAACATTGTATAAAAAAACTTTTGAAGTGGACATTAGCTGAACCCTTTGCAAATCTTAAGAAACACATGGACACCCAAGTGCAAGAAACTCAACAGATTTTTACAAGTGTCAACCAGAAATCTCAACCAGGGCATATTGTTATAATCCAATTGTCAAAAGAAGTGACAGACAAAATCTAAATAACCTCTCTGCTCTGGATCTCTTTGATTTTTTGCCTACTAAGCATCCCACATATCCAGTTCATTTCAGTAGCACACTTGCCTGTCCCATGGGAATTATCTTGATAACATTTAGGATTCTCAGCATCGAGATCACAAAGAGCATAACATTGCAAACAAGCAGGATGATGGTCCATCTCCAGATGGCAAAGTATTCTTAGCAATAACATCACTGCAGCCCCTGAACCCTGGGCAGAGGATCTAAATATTCCTTACCTGAATTGTTTGTAAAATAGATTCAAGTAACTAAAAATGGCTCATTTATTGCAGAACATTAGGATAATTAAGCAACAATATTTTATATATTCGGAGCCAGTATTGTAAATTTGGCAAGGGCATAAATCTGCACCTGAACTGAGTCAAATATTAAGGGATCATTTATTGCACTTCTACCTTGGCCAGGAGAGAGAGGTTGCAGACTAGATGAGAAAAGGGTAAGATGGAGGGTGTGTGGTTCCAATGTTGAGGCTGTACAAATTCAGGCTTCTGAAGTCACTGTACCTGCAGTGCCAGACAGTCACTAAGTGAAACACTGTGGGACGCAATGGCGCATAGTGAAATCTGGCACACGAGGGGAAGAGACAGGAGTTCAAAGCCATCCTGTTCAATGCGCAGTGGGAGATTTGTAATTAACCAACAAAAAAGAAAAGGAAAAAGGAAAGAAGACAAGAAAATTGTTTAGCCACGCAAGTGACACTTTCTTATATACTCAGAACTAAATCTGCAAATACAAATTCAGCCTAGGCAAATGTTTATTAACAACTATAGAGGGATTTTTATAGAGCTGCAACAAATGGAAGTGGTATGCAATAAGAAATTAGGAGGCTGGAGAGATGGTACAGTCCTTTGTCACGATGCCAGGACCCAAGTCCTTACAATGGGACTGCACATCAGATCCTCATTCCCACTTAAAATCCTTGTGTTTGTGCAACCACCTGTAAATGCACCCACAGAAGGAGACTGGAAATCCCAAGAAGAGGCTGGCTAGGCAGACTGGTCCGGTCTGTGCACATTAGGCTTGATCAGAGACCATGTCTCAGACTAATATGCAAGAGCGATCAAGGATGATTCCTAGACAAGCCTCTGACAATTGCACGTGTGGCCAGAGACACCACATAAAAACATGCAGCGCACACATGGGAACATGCACGCACACATGAAAATGGACGAATAAAGCATTAAAATGAGACTAAGCCTAGAAGTGAGAGTCACATGACACAGCGTTTACTGTCTGATGCTCTTTTTAAGTGACTGGGAAAGTTGCCATATGCTGAAATTGTTCTGTGGATAAAAGACTATTATTAGATGGAAATAATTCTCTGGAAATAATAGCAGGGAGTTGTATTTTTTAATAGGGAAATCATTCATGCTTGTTCTGGAAACCCACTCAAAATGCACGATATCGCAGGCCCAAGGATAACTTGAATCTATTTCCTACTTAAACAGAAACTGTGTCAACCTCCCTCCTAATACGATTTTTTCCTACATAGAAGCAAATCTGTTAATCTCATCAGAAAAGGCACTCTTTCCAACAAAGAGTGACAAACACAGGATTCCCGGCTACAAGAGATGCTAATGATAGCAACTTGGCACTCCACCCTGAGCAACACCAGAGATGAGAAATCTCATCTCTGTACAAGTGACAACAAAATAATCACACACTCACAGCATCTGAATGTTGCACTGCAATTGCACGTGAATGTGCTTGCCAAGGCTTGTGCATGGGTGTGGGAGGACAGTAGGATTTGCTAAATTCTCTTCTACTAATATATTCAGGGAGAATGTGCAGTGCAATCATTGCCTACAGTTGTGTGTCCACTGCTGAGTCTGCCACATTCAAAAGAGAATTCCAATCCAAGGGCACAGCTTGCCCTGGTCAAACTCAACCAGTCACAAGAACAAACCCAAAGTCATGATCTGAGCCACAGTTCAGGTTTGAGAATATTGTATGCTATGAACTGCAGTGTTTTGACTGTAGATACAAAGAAATTTTCTCAGTGAAAACGTTCTTTGGATTATTTCCATTACTCTTATTCATGAATCAAACGTCTTTGGACTGCATTGTGTTACCAGATATGTTTTTAAAGGTGCTGTCTCAGTTGCTGTCTTGAGTTTCATGACAAGCAGTTAAAGTCATTTCGACTGGCGATTAAGGCAGCATTTCAACACTTTCTCTACATGCACTAAATTTCTCTTGAAATTTGTGTTACGTGTTTACAAAGCAGCAGTCTCAGTATTGCCAATTACAACATCACAGTATCCACCCCAACTGAAACATGTTGAAGTTGCTTTACACACTGTAACATCAAATATTAAGTCAGGTTTAATCACATTTGTGAAAGCAAATGAGTATTTATTTCAAAAGTATGTCAAACTTATTTTATCTTTAAGGAATTATAAATTGTATGCATCACAAAAATGTTTCAAAACCCATTTCTTCATGATTTGTCCTATTAATAATTTCCCAGATTGAATTAAACATTTCTCCAGTGAAGAGAGGTCTTTGTAACACTGATTACTCTGATGTGTGGGCATGTACAGGTGCCCACATATGTGTGCATCTGTGAGAGCACAACTAGTTTTGGTCTGTTCACTCCACCATGTGGGTTCAAGGTTAAAGGTCAGGAGTGTCTGACTTGGCAGCAAGTGCTTTTCAACAGTGAGCCTTCTACCTGACCCATGCAAAGGGGTTTGAACATACAAAGCTAACAAGTTCTCCTCCAAGTCATAGACACATTGCACTGTTCCTGCTCATATTTCGTTTCCTCCCCATAGGCCTTCTTTATGCACTGAGGACCATGACAATCTTTGTCTCTATTCTCATTGAGCCCTGTTGATTCTGCATGTGAGCATCATCTCATGACGATGGTCCATGCATCATGAGCTTCCTCAGAATTGGAAATAAAGTCTTGTGGGCGTTTCCCATCTTTACATTGCCTTCATGCTTGGATTTCAACACATAATCATGAGATTTATTATGGCTCTGAAATATGTGGTACCCTGTTCAAAGCAACGACCTGTACATATTGGCAGAGATATTAATCAGTTTCAGCTGTTGGTTTGACACTTGCTTAAGGCAGATTTCTAGGCAACCCAGTTGTATAAAATTTTTATTGCATGGTTGATGTGGAAAGACCCATCGCATAGTGGTCAGGACGACTCCTCAGGCAGATGAATGTTGCAGTCTAAGCGCTGCAATCTCGAATCCAGGGCTCCCCTCAACAAGGTGGGCAAGGCTTTGCCGAATGAGAGACAGATACACACAAAACTCTGGGCTGGGTAAATCTGAATCCGATTTATTGGAATATTGTAACAGCTTTTATACAAGAAAATTTTGGGGCAGAGAATGCTGCACCTGTAGATAGACACATATCTTTCTAACCAGCTGGAATTACCTTTAGGATATACATTTTTTAAGAACTTAACCCATTGTTTATCATTATCACATCTTAACAGTTTTTTTCCCCAGTACAGTAACAGGTTTGTCCTAGCCCTTCAGTCTCTCTAAATTTATCTATCTCACAATATCTCACCAAACAGTCACAGGGTCTAAGTCTGTATTGTTCTATTTAACGAAGACTTCATTTGAGATTTAGTTAAAATATACTGAGATTGAGCTTCTTATTAATTTGGGTTATATCTTGTAAATGGTAAAGGTGAATCTGTTGGAAGGGGCATATATTATACATTAATTTTTTGAGGATATCAGATTCTGGCTGTTATCATATAAGCTGGCCTATATTAGGTTATAATGGTAAGAACTATATTAGAATTTATTTTAATTTTATTTTTTATTAACTCAGGTGCTCTATAAGAAATGTTTGTGTATTAATCTTAGGGATTATAATATTATTTTTATTAACTTATGTGTTCTAAAAGAAATAGTTGTGTACTAATTTTAGTGAACAGATGGCATAGTCTCATATACATAGAATTTCTGAATTAATTTAACAAGAGTCATATTTTTAGGGAATTCTATCCACCTATGTTTTGGGACTCTTGAAATTGTTTTCTAATTTCTTTACAATCAGTGTATACATTCTTGCTAACAAGCCTGTTTACTGTGTATGATTGGACATAATATTTCTAGTTAGAATTTTAATTTAAAGTTAAAAGCAGGCTTGGTTTGTATTTAGAAAACAAAATACTTAAGGCAAATTACTTGACATCTGTAGTTACGGAAGCAGGAACCTAGGAATAGGTGATATCCTAGCTAGTTTTTTGAGAAAAAACAAAAAGGAGGCCTGGGAAAAGATAGGAGAGCTCCCAATCCACAAAAAATGGAAAAACTCCTCTGGTAGAGATAGGAGGCACACTCAATCAGAAAAGAGATGAACTTGCCTGTCAAAGATAAGAGGTAAGACTCATAGGGGAGTGGTTCCTAGCAACCCTTCAGGCCCTTAGCAACTGCCTATTCCACAGAGCAGGCTGCAAGCTGACAACTCCCATATGTATCATATCTTTATTATTTATTTCAAAATAAGCCATGTCCCATTTCCAGAAGGTTCTTCCTGGAAGTTCTTCCCCAGACTGGGATCTTATCTACCAGCCTGGTTGGCACAGGCCATGACAGATGAACAGAATGGCTAAGATTTCAGGAGAATGACAAGCTGCAAAGCACTTTGGTCCTTGTCCCTCTGCGTTGTAGAGAACATGTTGTAGTTCCCTTGCTCCCTGTTGGCACGACTTCTGCCATTTTGTGCTGTGACAGGAAACTGTAAAAATCTCCTTGTTCTCCTACATTGTTTGGGTCCTTCACTTATTACAGCTGTGAAGTTATTAAACAAAGGCTGGAGGATACTGCTCTCTTGTGTTCCTGGAAGTGTGGTTAAAGTGTAAATTATAAACTCAGGTTTGTTGGTAAGTCTTTCATATAGGAGAAGTGTCCTTCAGCAGTGTGGATTTTTAAGAAATTCATGTCTATACCCCAAGGGTTTTTGATAAAATATGATTTCATTTTCATTGGATTGCAGGAGTGTTTGCATTTCTTTCCTGAGTGATTCAGCACCAACTTGCTTACTGAAGAGATCTGGATGAACTTGTGTTATGTAGTGATGCAGTTTTTTTTCTTTAATGCTGTGAGCACAACCAGCTTAAGGGAGAAAAGAAGCTTTATCTCCCTACAGTTGTGAAGGGACGTAGTTCATTATTCACTATCACAGGGATGACGGCTTGGCTGGGGACAGGAGCCTGAGTTGGGTTCCAGTCACTGCAGCCCTCAGGCAGAAGAGAGAAAAAGAGAAAAGTGGTAGTGAAGGGGAACCAGACAACTCAACTCCAATGTCCATCTTTATGACTTGCCTTCTTCCAGTGGACTCTACCGCTTAAAGGGGCTACAACCTTCCCAAAGGTTAACAACAGCTAAGGATTCAAACACATGAGCCTCTCAGGAAAACCTCACACTCAAACTGACATATAGTAACAAAGTGCCTCAAAAGAATGAAAAACAGCCAAACACAAAGAGCAAAAATGAGATAAAAAGAAAAGCTACAAGAAAAGTTGGAGCACTCTTTGGAAACTGTCTTAGAAAAAGATGTGAGGACCAGATGAGGTGGAAAACAAATGCAATGATTTTAAATTCTGGACTCCCTTTTGGGATGAAATGGAGATACTGGTAGCAGAATCACTGCAACAAAATTAACTGCAGCACAGACTTTGATTTCTAAACAACTCCAGAGGAAACATTAGTGTGATACATTAGCTTACATCCAAGAGACAAGTAAACATGTTGAATTTTTAAAGCTCTTTCTTTTCTTCATGTTCTAAGTGGCAAAAAATCTTTCTATAAGTGTAAAATTCTTCTGGAGAGGTCTTTGCTTAGGAAAATATCATTAAAGCACAGCACCCAGAGATGTTGAGCAGCTAACAACATCCTTGACAGCTGGACCAGTAATCACTTCTTAATGCACAGACAGGCTGCTTTTAAGGACCTTTGATCAACGTGGACCATTACATCATTCCCAGCATGCAAATCAGCTCAGAAAACCTTGGGTTGGTGCTGAAAAGGACACCTGCTCTCGAATTACCCACTGGAAGTCATCAACGAGGAAAACTATGCTGAGCGGTGGAAAAGGTATGCTGGCTTTGTAAATATTCACAAAATGCAAGTGATATCTCTAGTTAATATATATATATATATATATATATATATATATATATGAAAATTATAAGCCTTCCACACATTGGTCTGTCCGTTCCTTGAGCTTTTTCTGAACAATCTTTAAACCCACAGCACACTAGGGAAATTTATATCTCAGTGTAAGCTCTTTAGTCTAGATGTATTCAGAAGAAGCACCCCCAAAGTAATTCACTGGTTACACATAAAATAAAGCCCAGTAAGGCAGAAGAAATGAACTATTTTGTCTGAAAATGAATGAAATTCAGATTTTTTTCATTGTCAAGTGGAAGTTATCTAATTCTCCATTAAATAATAGTTTTCAAAAAGTGTGAGTTTTGTGAAATTTAAAGGAATAGTAACAAAAATTCAGTATGATTTGTAGTAATAATTATATTGATTGCATTATTAAAAGAGGTCTGATTCAGATTTAGATGTCTGTGCAGGTCATATTTTATAACCATCAAGCCCACAAAATATGGGAGAGAAAAGCCTCCCAGTTTGTGCTTCCTGCTTATATACAGGGACAGGAAGCAAAGGTGCAAATCCAGTGATCAACCCGATACTCAAGAACTCACAGCTCTTAGTTTGGAATCAACTACAATATTTCCACTGCTTTATAAAGACTCTGGGTCATGGGCTGCCCTCAAATACAGCCACAAATCACAAGGACTTTCCTTCCTCACAGTAGAAGCAGTGCTCTGTGTCCACTGTTTGCGTTTTCATGCTCTGTTTCACTGATTTTCTCACTAGTTTTTTTTTTATTGTTTCCATCTTTGGCTTGCTTTGAAGGTGATGTTTTCAGAGTATTTTTTATTCTTTTACTGTTTCATGAATGACTACAGTGAATGTATGATCTTTCACACGTTATTCCCAATTCCATGTCCCTCTTCTTCTCATTATCATCCATTTTCTTCCCTGCCAGTCTCCCCTCCTTTTTCACATCTTTCCACATGTGTGGCCCACTGGGATTCATCTGCTTTGCCTTTTATGATTTGTGCCTGAGTGCTTGCTAGAGTATGAAAACCTAGTCTTTGATCTGAGGGTTTTCTTCTTCCTTTTCCAGCATAGACATTTACATGCCTGTGAATCTGCTTTTTGAATCCTTGTCAAAATTGGCCAAACACCAAGGAAACTCTGAGTATTTCTTTGGGAGAAATACCCAGAAGGTTGAACGTATTATATTGAAATATCTTTCTGATGTTATTAACATCTGGTAGCCTGGGAAGTGTTCAAATTTGCAATAGCCTTGCTATTTTGGAAGGGGACCATTTTGGAAGGAGAAATTAAAACAAACCAAAATAGACAAAATAAAAGGTACCACTCTGAAAATTGTGGGCTAAAGACAATTACTAACTGATGTTCATGCTTTGTAATCAGGAGATTGGGGAGTGAAAACAGATATGAAATTTGCTTCTAGTCTACAAGCAACTGCAGAAGGAAAGAATGTTGTGTGTGTGAGGAAGAGTTGAAGTCCATGGACCCTGAGTCACTTCAGTGAGGGGTTCACCTGGAGGAACTTTTCTTGATCAAGCCACAGTCTTAAGGAGAAACTGATCTCTCCTCCTATTGTGGGTTGTTTTCGCTGGTAGACTGCTGAGCATACTATGTGTTGTTTCCTGCACAAGACTAAACCAGTCAAAACTCCCAGCCTGAGCGCGAGGTAAGCTCCAAAGACCTGCATTTAGCTGAGTGACTATTAGCAGTTGATGGCTGCAGGACCAGGGAGAATCATTTTCTTTGAGGTACAAGCATTGGTAGCTTGGCCATGCCTCACTGGAAAGTTCTGCAGCCAGGCATGAACCAGCTGCACTTGTTCATTATTTGACGAGCAAAATCCTAAAGCATTTGAGAGGAAAACATGTTCAGAGAAGACTCAGGTAATTGGGGGAGGGTTAGTGGATATGTACAAGACATGTTATATTTATATACAACATTTTCAAACTGCACACTTGAGCACAGGGAAGACAGCGCACCAGGGAAGACACCTGCTCCCAGATCCAAGTCCTGAGTGTGACCCCCAAAAGCACATATGGGAGAAGATGGAAACTGATTTCTAAGAGTGTTCTTATGTATTTACCTGTGCACCATGAGCATGATTCTCTCTCTCTCTCTCTCTCACACACACACACACACACACACACACACACACATACACTCTCTCTCTTCTCTGTCTCTCTCCCCTCTGAAATAAATGAATATTTTTTAAAAATGAAAAATGCTCATTTTGATTATACATACTATCATACTACTGCCTGTTACATCTCAACTGAGAATGGACACTATTTTATGTAATAAACTATAGAATTTCCACTGTGCGTATAAAGATTTCTGGTCTTACAGAAACATAAGAGTTCAATTATGGAAACTAGGACTTTTAATATCTTCTTTCCATTATTTCTTTTTTTATTTTTTAAATTATTTCTTATTTACTCAATTGTGCATGTATGCATGTGTGTGTGCGTTTGTGTGTGTGTATGTATGTATGTGTGTATAGAACCACGGACGAATTGGGAACCACCATGGACCGCCTCGAAATTCTCCTTGTTTACTCTGCCCTGGGATTCACAGGCTCTGCCCTACCAGGACCAGAAATGCAGGCTGCCCCCGTTTCCTTCTGGCGTCTATACGTGGGGTCTAGTATCTGAATTCAGGACATTCCGCCTGCAAGGCAGAGGCTCAACTCGTGAGCCACTTCTCCTGCCCTCCATTATTTCTTAACATGTAATAAATGATCATATTTAGTGTTATTGTGGAAAATAATTTTGGATAGTTTATTCTCAGTTGTTGACACGGATAGCTCCAAATATTTGTTTAAATTTTTCATTTGTAATTAGGAGAGGTTCCACCATTTTTTGAAATGATCACAAGTGGGAAGTTTCTGATATTTAACTTTTTATATTTCTGAGAGTTCGTATTCTCAGGACTGAGGATTAGAAAATCTAAATGTAAATAAACTAAGAAAAATAGAAAAATGTGTACATATTTAAGCCATTTAATTACTGATGTAAAAATAATCAAAAACATCCATCTCATTTGGTGTGCAAATTGTAAATTCTTTACTTAGGAAAAGTTAAAATTGTATGCATGTCAAAAATTGTTCTAAAATAAAATTTTCATTGATTTTTTTAATAAAAATGTGTTTCATAGTTTGGACATGTTATTACTGTTCTAGTTATCCATGGTTGAGCTGTCTATGAGGAAGAAACATCGAGAAGCTGAGCTTCAGTGATCAGCAAGCCCGGGAGGTTTTTGTCAAACTCTAGAGCACTGTGGGAGGAAGCTCCTTACTGTGCTGACAGTAATATGTGGCAGCATCATCAGCCTCCACAGGATGGATGGTGAGGGTGAAATCTGTCCCAGACCCACTGCCGCTGAACCTGGGAGGGACTCCAGATGCTTTATTGGCTGCATAGTAGATCAGGAGTCTGGGAGGCTGTCCTGGCTTCTGTTGATACCAATTCATATAACTAGCGCCATTTGTACTGGTAACACTCTGGCTGGCCCTGCAGGAGATGGCGGCCTTCTGTCCCAGAGCCATAGCCAAAGAAGCTGGAGACTGGGTCAGCACAATGTCTCCAAGGGTGTCTGGAATGAGAAACACACACACTGCTGTCACAGACGAACTGAAATCAGCTGGATATAATATTATATCATGAGATTCTAGAATTTACAATCACAGACATCATTATGACAAACCAAAAATTTAGAGGGAACTGGGAAAGATAAAACCAGTTACAAATGCCATAAATTAAATGATCAAATGCTCAGGGGCTTAGAACACAGTGACTGATGCTCACAGGGAATGTTCCCAGCACGTCCCTGCACCTCTCACCTGGAACCCAGAGCAGCAGCACCCAGAGCAGGAGAGTGGTTGACACCATCTTGTAAAGATGGAGTAGAGGCTGCTTCGTGGACTCTGACAGCTGCCTTTATAGAAGCTGTGAGCAGCTGGAACATTGCTAGTGAGCCAGATGCAAATCAGCCCAGAAAAGCTTAGATTGGTTCTCACAGGGACACCTGCTCTGTTACACACAAGGACAAAATGTTTCTTGAGCTCAGCTGAAACATGTTCTAATGGATGTTGTTACCTGTTCCTTTCACTGACCTTTTACATTTTAATCTTTTTGAGGTGCCTCGTTGGAGATTGCACTGTGCATGATTTACATGAAGGATGTACATTATTTTAGAAACACAATGATCTCCCAATAACTCTTTTATTTTCCAACAATAATGTATTATTTCAAAGTATGAATCTTGATGAGGGGAAATCAATTTTATTTCCTTAGAGGAGTGTACTTCTTGAGATCACAAGGGAAGTTGGCATCACTACTGCCCTTTAACCCAAATCTAAAAATGTCACCAAGAACTGAGCAGCTGAAGATGAGAGCATGGAAAGCAGAGGAGACCTGGGAACATGACCTAATGTGTGAGCTTGCTTCATTCAGAATAAGGAGTTTCCTGGATAAAGTCATGAGTTATGCCTGTTTGGAGGTTTGTTTGTTTGTTTTTTTGGTGTGCGTGTGAGTATGATCATGTGTAGAACAAAGAACTTAAGTCCGCCTTCTTGTGGTGGCTCAAGGGTGACATCTGAATTCACACTTGCTTGTTCTACATCCTTATTCATTGCTCTGGGGTTTCTCATGATCTGCCTTCCAGGGTTAGAAGTCCAGCCTGCTGCCGTTCCTGCCAAATTTTGACCATGTGATCTGGGATCTATACTCAGCTTCTTTTGCTTGCCAGGCAAAAACTTTAATTCTTGATCCATTTTCACACCCCTGATTTGCCTTTTTATTACTCAGAGCTAGAAATGAAGGACCCAAGTAGTATGATTACAAGCAACATTGTCCTAAAGACACTGGAATATTTATGTAATTTATGTCTTGTATTTTATTTAATTTGTGCTACTTAAAATTACAATATTTTGTTTATTTCTTCCCCCCATTACCTTACCTGTTTCCTGTACTTCACACTGAGAGATGTCTTCTTCCAATGAGATTCTCTCCTTCACAATGTCCATTTCTGTCCATGTGTCCTATTGAGTTTCATAAGACATATCTGTTCCTGTGTGTGATTGAGCAAATGCTCCAACATGAGGAATATTTCAGTAGTTAAGCCTCTGGTGTAGAGGGTCCTCTCCTTGTGGTCAAGTTTTGACCCAAGATAGCTTCTCCCAGGAGGCTGGAGCCACCTGAATTTCTCCCTTGTTCTTGTACGTGGTACTGACCCAGCCTAGAGCAGGTCTTGTGTGTTGAGCTTGGTTGCATAGCTGTGCTTGGGTTATACAGTGCTGCAGTTTTTCATTTAATGCTGTGACCACAACCAGTTTAGGAAAAAAGGAAGCTTTATTTGCCTTACAGCTCCTCTGGGGATTTAGTTCATTATGTGATATCACAGGGATGACGGCGTGGCTGGGAACAGGAGCATGAGGCTGGTTCAGGTCCCTGCAGCCCTCAGGCAGAAGAGAGAACAAGAGAGAAGAAGAGGTACTGAAAGGGAACCAGACAACCACACCTGAAGGTCCATCCGTGTGACTTGTCTTCCTCCAGGAGACTCTGCCTCTTAAAGGTGCTACGACTGTCTCAAAGGTTAACACCAGCTAAGGATTCAAACACCTGAGCCTCTCTGGCAAAACTCATACTCAAACTCTGATATATAGTAACAAACTGCCTGGAAAGAATGAATAACAGCCCAACACAAAGATGAAAGGAAAAGAGAAGCTGCAGGAAGAGTGGAACCCTGTTTCGGAAGCTGTCAGAAAAGATGTGACGACCAGATGAGGTTGAGAACACATGCAATGATTTTGTATTCTGGACTCCCTTTTGGGATGAAATGGAGATATAGGTAACAGAATCATAGCAACAAAAGTAACTGCAGCACAGACTTTGATTTCTAAACAGCTCCAGAGGAAACATGAGTGTGATACATTAGGTTACATCCAAGAGATAACTAAATGTTGTATTTTCAAAGCCCTTTCATCATGTTCTAAGTGGCACAATAGGGCTTCTATAAGTGTAAAATCGATCTAGAGAGATCTTCCTTAGTAAAATTTCATTAAAACACAACATACAAAGGGATAGATGGGCCCCGCCCCCGCTCCGCCTGTCGGGACGTGTACGCGAGATCCAGCCGGGCCTCAACGCGCGCTCTAGGACCCCCCAGGTCAGCCCACGGGGACCCGGCTCCGACTCCCACCATCCAGCCGGAGCCGCGCGGGGGCCGAGGGACGAGGAGGACCTCCCCCTGCGCCCGGGCCCCGCCCCAGCTGCCCTCGGGTTAAATAGCTCCATGCCGACGCGCCCATCCTCCCTTTTCGCCCCACCCCGCTCCGCCGGTTAGGACACTCACGTGGTCCACCCGGGCCTCACCCCGCGCCCTAGGTAAGTCCTCGTTCAGGCCCTGCCCACCAGTACCCCAGGCCAAATAATTCAGTTTAGTGAAATTGAGAGATCTTAAGAGTTCAAATGACAATGCCAAAGTCAAAGTGCAAATCCATGAGAAGCAACACTCAAGTAAACAAATTTCCCACTGAAGAAATTAATCCCATAATGTTAGACTCCAACAAGAACAAACCCACGGAAAAAGGCCAAGAAAGCCTGACCCAGGATAACGACTTTCAAAATATGATCATTACCATGTTCAATACTATGAAAGAGGAAATCCGGGAGGAATTACATAATCGAATCAATCGCTTTGAAGAGGAACACAACAGACATCTGGAGGAGTTGAGAAAAACAGTGCAAGAAACAAAAAGTGGCATAGAACAGTTAAAACAAACTCAAGCAGAGTTTAAAACTGAGCTAAAAGACAAGTTATCTTCAACCTAGAACGCCACAGAGAGTCTTATCAACAGAACTAATGAAGCAGAAAACAGAATTTCAGACCTTGAAGATAAAGTGGGAGTACTAAGCAGCTCAATGGAAGAGGTTGTTAAAGCCAAAAAGATACTTGAGAGAAATATCCAAGAGATATGGGACACCCTGAAGAAGCCTAACATGCGTATTCATGGAATACCGGAGCAAGAATCTCAAAATACCACCCCTGAGGAAATTTTTCAAACGATCATCAAGGAAAACTTTCCTCATCTAAAAAAAGAGAGGCCCATTCATATACAAGAGGCATTCCGCACCCCAAACAGATACGACCAAAATAGAAGCACACCGCGGCAAATAATAGTTAAAAAATTCCACATTCAAGATAAAGAACTGGTGATGAGAGCTTCAAGGGAGAAAAAACAAGTCACTTTTAAAGGCAAACCTATTAAAATAACAAATGACTTCTCAGTCGAAACAGTAAAAGCAAGAAGAGCTTGGAGAGACATACTCCAAGTATTGAATGAGCAAAAATGTCAACCCAGGCTGATTTACCCTGCAAAACTATCAGTCATGATCGAGGGAGAAAGAAAAATTTTCCAGCACAAAGACAACTTTAAGGGATACATGGCCACCAAACCAGGCCTTCAAAAACTGCTAGAAATGATACTCAAGCGTGAAGAAAAAAACAGGCATATCCAGGAGAACAGAAGGCAAATATAACACCATTAAAAGCGAAGCAATATACTTATAAAAGCTACTAAACATAATAAATGTCTGGAATTAACAATAGTTTCTCCATTATAACACTAAATGTTAATGGACTTAATTCACCGATCAAGAGACACAGATTACAAACTTGGATTAAAAATCACAATCCATCAATCTGTTGCCTGCAGGAAACCCATCTCACCACAAAAGATAGGCACGCTCTAAAAATAAAAGGCTGGTCAACAATTCTACAAGCAAATGGAAGCAGAAAACAGGCAGGGGTAGCCATTATGCTATCAGACAAAGCGGATTTCAAACCAAAAAAAATTATAAGAGACACGGATGGATACTACATTTTAGTCAGAGGTACAATTCACCAGGAAGATTTCACAATACTGAACATATATGCACCCAATACGGGCCCCTCCACATTCATTAAGAAAACCCTACAGCGTCTAAAGCAAGAAATCAACCCCCAAACGATAATTCTTGGGGACTTCAACACCGCCCTCTCTACATGGGATAGATCAACAGGTCAAAAGCTTAACAGAGACACTTTGGAACTTAATCAAACCCTGAAAGAAATGGACCTCACAGATCTCTATCGAACTTTGCACCCACGCACCAAAGAATACACATTTTTCTCAGCAGCACACGGAACTTTCTCCAAAATAGATCACATATTGGGCCACAAAATGAATCTACACATATACAAGAAAGTTGAAATTCTAACCTGTGCCCTATCAGACCACCACGGCCTAAAGCTGGTCATCCACAACACATCAAACAAGAGAAAATACACTAACTCCTGGAAAATTAACACTATGATGCTGAATGAGAACTGGATTCAGGAAGAAATTAAAAAGGAAATTCAAGATTTCCTGAAAGTGAATGATAACGAAAATACAACTTACCAAAATCTCTGGGACACAATGAAAGCTGTTCTAAGAGGTAAGTTCATAGCTCTTAATGCCCACGTGAAAAAAATGGAAACATCAGAAATAAACAACTTAACAATTCAGCTTAAAGCTTTAGAGAAACTAGAGCAATCAGATCCTAAAAGCAGTAGAAGAAAAGAGATTAGCAAAATAAGGGGAGAAATATCTGAAATCGAGACTAAGAAAACGATAGAAAAAATCAACCAATCAAAAGCTGGTTCTTTGAAAAAATCAACAAGATTGATACACCCCTAGCTAAACTAACCAAAAGCAAGAGAGAGAAAACCCAAATTAACAAAATTAGAAATGAACATGGAGTTATCACTACGGATACCCAAGAAATCCAGAGAATTATAACATCATATTTCAAAAACTTATACTCTGTGAAGTTTGACAACACAAAAGAGATGGACGAATTTCTAAGTAAACACAACTTACCTAAATTGAATCAGGAAGTTGTGAATTATTTAAATAGTCCTATAACGTATAAGGAAATTGAGGAAATAATCTCGAATTTTCCCACCAAAAAATGTCCTGGACCAGATGGATTCAGCACAGAGTTCTACAAGACATTTAAGGAGTTAATAACACCAATACTCCTTAAACTGTTCCATCAAATAGCAAAAGAAGGAACACTACCAAATTCCTTCTATGAAGCTAATATCGTTTTAATCCCAAAACCTAATAAAGATTCACTTAAAAAAGAAAACTATAGGCCGATCTCCCTGATCAACACAGACGCAAAGATTCTCAACAAAGTCTTAGCAAATCGGATTCAAAAACATATTAAAAAGATCATTCATGGGGACCAAGTAGGCTTCATCCCCGGCACACAAGGTTGGTTCAACATACGCAAATCAATAAATGTAATTCATCATGTAAACCAGTCCAAAGTCCAAGACCACATGATACTCTCGATAGATGCAGAAAAAAGCTTTTGACAAGATCCAACAGCCTTTTATGATCAAAACGCTAGAGACAGTAGGAATGGAAGGAACCTTTATCAATATAATAAAAGCTGTATACAACAAGCCCACAGCAAGGATTATGCTCAATGGGGAACAATTGGAAGCATTCCCACTTCGATCAGGAACAAGACAAGGCTGTCCACTCTCACCACTTCTATTCAATATTGTACTTGAAGTCTTAGCCGAAGCCATAAGACAAGAAAGGGACATAAGAGGGATTCAAATTGGCAAGGAAGAAGTCAAGCTATCTCTATTTGCAGATGACATGATCTTATACCTGAGGGATCCCAAAAACTCCACCAGGAAGCTCCTGGAACTAATTGAGAAGTTCAGCAGGGTGGCAGGATACAAAATAAATGTGCAAAAATCAGAGGCCTTCCTATATGCCCAGAATGAAAGAAGTGAAAAAGCCTTGAGAGAAACCATGCCATTTACTATAACCCCTAAAAAAATGAAATACCTTGGTATAAACCTAACTAAGGAGGTAAAAGATCTTTACAATGAAAACTTTAAAACCCTAAAGAAAGAAATTGCAGAAGACACCAGAAGGTGGAAAGACCTCCCTTCTTCCTGGATTGGCAGAATCAACATTGTAAAAATGACCATCCTACCAAAGGCAATATACAGATTCAATGCTATACCAATCAAAATCCCAAAGCAATTCTTCAAAGAAGTTGACCAAACAATCTCAAAGTTCATATGGAGGCACAAAAGACCCAGGATAGCAAAAACAATCCTGAGTAACAAAAACACAGCGGGAGGTATTACCATACCAAACCTAAGTCTATACTACAAATCCATAGTTATAAAGACAGCCTGGTACTGGCTCCAAAATAGACACACAGATCAATGGATAAGGATTGAAGACCCAGATATAAGCCCACAAAGTTACAGCCATTTGGTCTTTGACAAAGGGGCCCAAAGAATCCAATGGAAAAAGAACAGCATCTTCAACAAATGGTGCTGGCAAAACTGGATCTCCACATGCAGAAGATTAAAGCTGGACCCGTACTTGTCACCATGTACAAGACTTAATTCCAAATGGATCAAGGACCTTGATATCAGGCCACAGACTTTAAAAACCATAGTTGAAAGGATAGGGAACTCCCTCGAGCTGGTTGGGCTAGGCCAACACTTCCTAAACAGACATCCAATGGCACAGTCACTGCTACCAACTCTCAACAGTTGGGATCTTGTGAAATTAAAGAGCTTCTGTTCAGATAAAGAGATTGTCACACGAGCTCAAAGGCAACCCACAGAATGGGAGAAAATCTTCACTAACCACATATCTGACAGAGCTCTACTGTCCAGAGTGCACAAAGAACTTAGAAAATTAAACTCCAAGGAAAACACTGGCCCAATTAAAAAATGGGCCCTGGAACTTCAAAGAAACTTTACCAGGGATGAAATTAAAATGTCTAACAATTATCTTAAAAAATGCTCCACTTCCTTCGCCATCAGGGAAATGCAAATCAAAACTTCCCTGAGATATCATCTCACCCCGGTCAGGATGGCAAAAATCCACAATACAAACAACGACAAATGCTGGAGAGGATGTGGAGAGAGGGGAACTCTCCTACATTGTTGGTGGGAATGCAGGCTCATACAGCCACTCTGGCGAGCCGTCTGGAGATTCTTAAAGAAATTAAAGATTGAAATGCCATATGACCCTGCTATCCCACTTTTGGGAATAACCCCCCAAGCAGCAAAGGTTCGCCTCGATAGCACAAGCTCGACCATGTTCATAGCAGCACTGTTTACAATAGCAAAGTCTTGGAATCAACCTAAATGTCCAACAGTTGATGAGTGGATAAGGAAACAGTGGTACATCTATACAATGGAGTACTACTCAGCCATCAAAAATGATGAATTACTGGAATTTGCTGGGAAATGGATGTCATTAGAAAGAATTATATTAAGTGAAGTATCCAAACCCAGAAAATTAAGCGCCGTATGTACTCCCTAATAGGTGGCTCCTAGTACCAAACTCACCCAGCCCACATTGGGACACTCAAAAGTAAACCTATGTAACACAGTAATTGCAAGGATTATGAACAAGAGAGATGGGTTAGGAGGGCCACACCAGAAACAAGGAGAGAGGAGACCTTGTTACAGCAGAGAAAATAGGCCTCCATGAAGGTCTGCAAGTAAGTAATGAGAAACCTGGTTAAGTTCACAGACGTTCTTTCCTGATCTCACCAGAAGGGGAGGGCATATAGTCTAGCAGATAAAAAGTAATCATTTTGCAAATGGGTGATGGACCCCTCCCTCAGTGAGGTTTCCTACTCTTATTACATCTACCCTTGAATGTGCTATTACAACAAGACTCCAGTTTAACAGCTTTTTGTCTCTGGCCAGGGGGTGACATACAGTGCCCAGCAGAATGGAGTGAAGGGAATTGCAGGAGCAGCAAAACTGCAAAAGAAAATCAACAAACCACAATCCAGAACTTCAGAGACTCTATATCAATCACATAGAACTAGGACAGCCTAATCTCTCCCTATCCTGGAGCTCAGGGACATTTGCGGAAGAGGGGGCAGTAAGATTGTAAGAGCAAAAGGATGGGAGGAGCAACGATTTGCAAGATTCTCAACAATAGTTGGGGCCAAAGCAATCATAATGGAACTTTGCATGCCCTGCGCAATGTCCAGCGCACTGTTGCCCTCGTTAAGTCTAGCATCTGTTAAGAGCACCGAGACCCCTGGAGGCAAGGGATTGACAGCCATAGTAGTGATCTTATGCTTAAGGGGAACAAGAGAAAGGGCTTATGGAAATGCCACTGGGTCCTTATATGTCATCGGAGAGGAGGACACAGTGGAGAGTTAGGTGCACACAATAAAGGACTCTCTGGGAATTGGGGGGGAGGCACTGGGGGAAGGGGAAGGGGAAGAGGGGGGAGGGAGGGAACTGGTAAAAAATTTTAAAATGTATAATTAAATTTTTAATAAAAAAAAAGAAAAAAAAGAATCTACAATTTTTCAGGTTAAGCAAAATCACTTAAAATTAGTTTTGTTGAACAGTACATAGGTTTTTGTTCTCTTGCTTCATATGACTCTTCCTTGAGTTGGAATGGAAGCAACTCAAAGAAAAGAGAGAGATGGGGGAGAACCTTTGTTCCATACAATAATGTTTAGGAAAAAAAACTTCTGCAGGAAGCATGGTACTCAGAACTAACCTAGAAGGCATTTCACAGAATTTAAAAAGATATTTCAGAATGCATCTCCACATAAACATTAAACTGGACTGCTTTTAAAATGTGAAATGAAATTGATATACATGCATGTGCTTGCTTTGGACAATATTAAACCATATAAAATTTAGGAAAAATGAATACTTAGACTTCAAAGGTTTCCCATAATCCTTATAAACCAACACATATTATGAAAATGTCATGAACCAAATCTAGACATGTAGCATAATCAGGGTTCCTTTGAACTGAATATATCCTAGAAAATTGGTAAATTGGCAACTTTTATCTCTCCTGCCACATTTCTTACCATCCCTTAATAATCCTAGAGCCTTGTATCATGAAAACTATTCTTATGAAAATTCTATATCAGTCAGGATATATTTGCTTTACTTCTCTCAGGAATGTTTGGGGATTTAGCCATGGCACAAGTGGAATCTATTAATCCTGAAATTTCACACAATATCTGGAACACTTGTTTGTGGTAGTTGTGTATACATGGACATCTGTATGCATGTGAAATAATGAAGGGGGTATGCAGAAGTTCCCCAAACTCCAACAGATAGTCATATATCTATTTCACCTCTGTGTTAAAGGCTTCCTGAAACCCTAACAGGTAGTGATGTATTGAATTGTTACGTTTATTTATTCACCAGCTAAAGGCCAATATGAACCAAGAGAACTATGTTTGATCAAATCACCACTTTTTTAAAATTTATTTTTCTGCTCATACAAACGTAATAGGAACCCCTGTCCCCTCCCTCCCTCCACCCCTCCCTGGACCTCCCTGTTCCCTTCCCCCTTTGCCCCTTCCTTCCCTCCCACCCTCCCTTTCTACCAGTGCCCCCTCCCCCCATCTCTGAAGCATCCTTTAAAGTAAATCACCACTTTTCTTAAAAAAAAAAAACAAAACAAAACAAAAAAAAAAACAAAGGGATAGATGAACCACACATCACTACTGTTTTCCTTAACTTTTCTTTTTCTATTCTTTGCAATTTTCCAACATGTATGAAGCGAATTTACATTGTTTTCACCCCATATTACTCGATCTAATCCCTGTCTTTCTCCCATTAAATACCTTCTTCTCCCCAAACGGCCTGTTCTTTATCTTCATGCTTGTCTGAGTGTCCCTGAGTCTCACAAGATGGTCCACATTGGCGTGTGCTTGGATGCTTGCTGGAGCCAGGAAGACCCGTCAGCAGCTGCAGCGGTGAAGGAAGCAGCACCTCATCCCACAGCCAGAACTAACCATCAGCAGTCATCATGAAGGTTGATGCTGTGCAGGCTTTGTGGGCATCAGCACAGCTGCAGTGGGGACCTTCCAAGGGGAAGGTAGATCACAGGGTTGAAGGTGGAAAAGGGAAGGAAGATGAGAAGGGTTGAAGGGAGGAAGGATTGGGTGTAAACTGTACAGAGAAGATGGGGAAAGAATAACCAAAGGTAAGTATGTATCTTACAGGCATGTAGAAGCTGACTATATAAAGTATACTTTAAAATGCATTTAAAAAGATGATGATGGAGACATTCTATATATAAAGAAAAGAAAAGAGCTAAAACTGCCTTGAGATGCACCTCCCAGAAACCACAGGTAATCAACCTAATCTTTTAATACTTTCTTTGGGGTATAACCTCATGAACCATTGGTCAAGGAGGTCCCCGAGGCTCCAAAAACACTACAGGCATTGGTTGCCCATAAAACCTGGAACAAGAGGTAGGATCCTTTTGCTGAAGATAGCGCACACGTTCATCATAGGAAACAGGGAAAGTAAAAGGAGATGATCTGGAAGAATCTTTTATGCTGACTGGCTCTGAAGAATGAGAATGTGCTCAGCAGGCTATGGTAGCGGTGGGGCAAGTTATTATGCTTTCTTTAAAACCTTCTAGAAACCTATGTTCAGTAATCATGCAGTGACTGGGCAGAGACACTCCTAAGGGAATCAGTGAGCAGCAAACCTAGAAGGTTTTTACTCAGCCTGGGATCACTCTAGGAAGACCCTCTCTACTCTGGTGACAGTAATAGGTGGCAGCATCATCGGTCAACACAGGATGGATGGTGAGGGTGAAAGCTGTCTCAGACCCACTGCCGCTGAACCTGGGAGGGACCCCAGATTCTCTATTGGATGCTCCATAGATCAGGAGTCTGGGCAGCTGTCCTGGTTTCTGTTGATACCAATGCACGTAACTAATGCCAAGTATGGCACTGATAATGTCTGTCCCTTCAGGAGATGGAGCCCTTCTGCTCCCTAGCCAAGGCCAAGGATTCTGGAGACTGGGTCACCACAGATTCACATTGGATTCTGGAATGGCAGACTCAAAGGCAATAGCTTAAACTTTGCTAAAACCCTTCCGATGCACCACACTTTCATGTGACACCTGTAACTCTGAGAAGTCAGAAAGTAAAATGGAATTGGGACATTTAACATGAATAATAATGAGTTTGGGACAGAGTGGAACAGATGAAAGGAGGGAACATACAAAAAGGGTATGTAGATGAGGAAATAAGGAGAGGAGGGAGGTGGGCAGGGAGGGGTGTGGGCAAAGACATAAAACTACTTTATAAATAAAAAAATTTTAAAACCTTATAAATACTACGCATGCAAAATTGGGGGCCCAGAAGCTTAGAACCCAGTGACTGATAGACGCTTTGAACTCTACCAACACCTCCTTGCACCTCTCACCTGGAACTCAGAGCAGCAGCACCCAGAGTAGTTGAACAGGTGACAACATCCTTGACGGCTGGACCAGTAATCACTTCTTAATAATGTACAGACAGGCTGCTTTTAATGACCTTTGAGCAACCTGGACCATTATATCATTCCCAGCATGTAAATTCCTAGCTCAGAAAACCTTCAGTGCTGCTCTAAAAGACACCTGCTCTCAATTTATGCACTGGAAGACATTAAGTAGGAAAGTTATGCTGAGCAATTCAAAAGGAATATTGGCTTTGTAAATTATCACAAAATGCAAGTGACATCTCTAATTGAAACATTTATTGGAAAACCTTAAGCCTCTAAACACCGATCTCCCCTTTTCCTTGTGGTTTTTCTGAACAACATATAAACCCATAGCATACTGGGGTAGTTTATATCTCAGTGTAAGCTCTTCAGCCTAGATGTATTCAGAACAAGCTCCCGCAAGGTCATTCATTGGTTACCTCCACATAAAATAACACCCAGTAAGGCAGAACAAATGAACAACTTTGTCTGAAAGTAAAGGAAATTCAATTTTTGTTCACTGTCAAGAGGAAGTTATCTATTTTCCATTAAATAATAGTTTTGAAAAACTCTGAGGTTTGAGAAATTTAAAAAATTCTCACAAAAATTTAGTACAATTTGTTGATTTTCTTTTGCAGTTTTGCTGCTCCTGCAATGCCCATCACTCCATCCTGATGGGCACTGTAGTGTTCCTATGCTTAAGGGGAACACGAGAAAGAGTTCAGGGAAATGCCACTGGGTCCATGTACATCATCAGAGAGGAGGACCCAGAGGAGAGTTAGGCATACACAATAAAGAATTCTCTGGGAATTGGGGGGCGGAGGCACTGGGGGATGGGGAGGGAGAGAAGTGGGAGCAGGGGGTTCGGGGGGAGGAGGAGGGAGGGAGGGAACTGGTCTACCTATTAAGTTTGTATGAGCAGAAATCATAAAAAATGTATTAAAAATTTAGTACAATTTGTAGTAATAATTGTATTGATCACATTTTTAAAAGAGGTCTGATCCAGGTTTAGATACCTGTGCAGGACATGTTTTATAACCATCAAGCCCACAAATATGGGAGAAACAAGCATCCCAGTTTGCGTTTCCTGCTTATGTACAGGGAGAGGAACCAAAACCACCAGTGAAGCAATGATGCAAAAACTGATCAACCTGATCCTCAAGAACTCACAGCTCTTAGTTTGGAATCAACTACAACTTTTCCGTTGCTTTATAAAGACTCTGGGTCATGGGCTGTCCTCAAATACAGCCACAGATCACGAGGACTTTCCTTCCTCACAGTAGGAGCCGTGTTCTCTGCTGACTGTTTTTTTTTTTTTTAATTTTCCTTAGTGTTTTGTGCATGACTATACTGAATGGATGATCTTTCACCCATTATTCCCAATTCCATTTCCATCCTCGTCTCATCTTCATCCATCTTCTTCCCTGCCAGTCTCCCCTCCTATTTTCACATCTGTCCAAATGCGTGGCCCACTGGGATTCATCTGCTTTGGCTTCGATGATTTGTGCCTGAGTTCTGGCTAGAGCAAGAAAACTTATTCTTTGATCTGAGGGTTTTTTCCTTCCTTTTCCAGCACAGACATTTCCATGCCTGTATATCTGCTTTTTGAATTATTGTCAAAATTGACTGAATGTCAATTTCTTCGGAAGAAACATCAAAAAGGTTGAACTGCTATATTGAAAGCTCTCTTATATTATTACCATCTGGTAGCATGGAAAGTGTTCATATTTGCAATAACAATGCTAAACAGACCATTTTGGAAGGAGAAATTAAACCAAAATAAACAAAATAAAAGTTACTGCTCTGGATAATTTTGGGCTAAAGACAATTACTAACTGGTGTTCATTCTCTGCAATCAAGAGATTGGGCAGTGAAAACAAATATGAAGTTTGTTTCAAATGTACAAGCTACTGCAGAAGGAAAGAATGTTTTGGGTGTGAAGGAGATTCCAAGTCCATGGGTGCAGAGTCACTTCAGTGAGGGGTTCAACTGGAGGAACATTTCTTGGTCAAGCCAGAGCCCTGAAAGAGAAACTTGTCTCTCTCTCCATTGTGGGTTCTTTCATCTGGTAGACTTCTGAGCATACTATTTGTCAGGGTAATTTCAATATAATATGGAAACTTAGAAGGGCCTCAGGTTCATGGTTCGCAATATCTAGTATCCTCAGCCACAGACAGCTGAAGAATGTGACTCAGACAGCACCTGAATGTCCTAGAGGCAGAATCTTTGATCTACAGACTGAATTCAGGCTCAGCTCTACCCCTCTTAGTGCCCCTGAGAATCTGTGTAGAGGACCCAGCCACACCCTGTCCCGATTTATAAATGTGACTAAGTGCAAGTTATTCAGCTTTTGTTAATTTACTGTGGATCAGCAGGAAACTAATCCAACACCATTTTATGTGGTTGAGCTTGGAATTTAATCTTGGAACGTTTACAAATGTACATCGTCAACTCAAATGTTGCAAAGGATCATTGTGTGGAGCAGTTCAGGAAGATATTATTGATAAGGAAGCCATTTAACTATAAAAGTTATAGAATGTAACAACAAACACTGATGACTTTAATAATTTTCTATGTAAGAAAGTCCTTTGCACAATGCCAGAGTTTGATACGCAAATAGTTCTGGGGAGGAAAAACTTCAATGGTCTTGCTGAATATGGCATCTGAAGAAAGACATGGCCATTTGTGCAATGGTGGCATGACTCCATGTGGGCCATCAGTCACTTTCTAGTTGAATTTGAGTTCAGCTCCACAGAAAGAGATTTGTGCCAAAAAATTGACAGGAACCTGGTTGGGGAGGTTAGAGATGCCAGTTCAGAATCTGCTATTGCTTGTTAGTCAAATGGTCATAATGTCAAACTGATTTCCAATTATATGTGTTGTCTGCATAGATTTGTGTTGCTCTCAACTGTGGTCAGAAAAACTTCTCTTTCAGTTGACAGTGGTAGATGCAGGTGCTCATACATGGTCAAAGGACAAGAATAAATGAATGCAGAGCGCTCAGCTTCAGATCTCTGTTAACATCTGTGACAACCACTGTTCCCTGCCCCAATGCTAGGAGAACATCTTGGGTGAGATACTGGAAAGCATGAAACAGCAGGAGGAGGGGAGGATTCTCTAATATGTTGTTTTCTGTTTATGGCACAATCAAAACACATCTCAATTTACAACAGCTGGGGCTTCCTGCACAAGACCGAACCCATCAAAATTCCCAGCCTGGACAGGAGGTAAGATCCCCAAACCCTGCCTTTAGCTGAGCCACTATTGCCACTTGATGCCTACCTACCAGTGAGAGTCATTTTATTTTGAGGTACAAGCACTGGTAGTTTGGCCATGCCTCACGGGAAAGTTCTGCAGCCAGGCATGTACCAGCTGCAATTGTTGGACTCAGTTCATTATTTGACAAGCACAAAGCAAAAGAAGTTGAGAGGAAAACATGTTTTGAGAAGACTCAGGTGGCTGGGAGGAGGGTTAGTTGACTTGCCCAAAACATGTTACACTTATATACAACAATTTCTAAAGATCCATGATATGACTTCTCAACTGCACTGTCGTGTACTGGGAAGACAACCCAGCAGGATAGACACCTGCTCCAGGTCCAGGTCCTGAGTGTGAACCCCAAAAGCACATATGGGAGAAGATGAAAAGTGACTTCTAGGAGTGTTCTCATGTTTTTACCTGTGCCCCCTGACTACATGAGCAAGATCTCTCTCTCTCTCTCTCTCTCTCTCTCTCTCTCTCTCTCTCTCTCTCTCGCTCTCGCTCTCGCTCTCGCTCTCGCTCTCACTCTGTCTTTTTCTTTTCTCTATCTCTCTGCCCTCTGAAATAATGAGTACATTTAAAAATGAAAAATGCTCATTTTTATTATACATGTTATCATACTACTGCCCACCAAGAAACACTGCCTGTAACTTCTCAACTGAGAATTGACACTATTTTTTGACATTTTTTTCATTTTTCTGCTCATACAAATGTAATAGGTACCCCTGTCCCCTCCCTCCCTCCACCCCTCCCTGGACCTCTCTGTTTCCTACCCCCTTTGCCCCTTCCTTTCCCCCCTCCCTCCCATTCTCCCAGTGCCCCTCCCCCCATATCTGAAGCATCCTTTAATGTGTATATCAAACTTCCTCTGGGTCCTCCTCTCTGATGAGGTGTAAGGACTCAGTGGCATTTCCTAGAACTCTTTCTCATGTTCCCCTTTAGTATAGGAACACTATTGTGACTGTTAATCCCTTGCTTCTAAGGATCCTAGTGCCTTTAGTCCATGCTAGAATTTGAGGGGTCAATGATATGTTGGTCATTGCGCAGATCATGCAGAGTCCTATTACTATTGCTTCGGCCTTAACTTGTGTTGAGTATCTTGCATATTATTACTCCTCCCATCCTTGTGTTCTTACAATCTTACCGACCCTCTTCCACAAATTTCTCTGAGCTTCAGGATGGGGAGAGATTAGGCTGGCCCAGTTCCAGGTGGTCCATATAGAGTCTCTCATGTTCTAAATTATGGTTTGTTGAATTGTTTTTTTCAGTTTTGCTGTTTCTGCAATGCTCTTGGCTCCATCTTGATGGGTATTGGAAGTCACCACCCGGCCAAAGATAAAAACCTGTTAAATTAGAGTCTTGTTATAAGAATATATTCAGGCACTAGGATCCTTCGAGGCTAGGGACTGACAGTCATAGTAGTGTTCCTAAGCTTAAGGGGAACACAGGATAAGGTTCTGGGATATGCCCCTGGGTCCCAGCACCTCATCGGAGAGGAGGACCCAGAGGAGAGTTAGGCATGTACAGTCAAAGATGCTCTTGGGATTGGGGGGGGAGGCACTGGGGAATGGGGAGGGAGGGGAGAGGAGAGGGGGGAGCAGGAAAGTCGTGGGGAGGTGGAGGGAGGGAGGGGACCGGTGTAACTATTACGTTTGTATGAGTAGAAATAATAATAATGATAAAAGAGTATATTAAATGTAGATGGAATAAAAATAGGAGACCATGGTGAGAGAGGGGTCAATCACCCATTTGCAAAATGGTTACCTTCTATCTGGCAGCCTATATGCCCTCCCCTTCTGGTGAGATCATATACCTCATCAGGTGCAAATGACCAGGAAGAAAGTCCGTGAACTTAACCAGATGTCTCCTTACTTACTTGTAGTCCTTGATGGTGTCCTGTTTTCTCTGCCATAACATGGTCCCCTCTCTTTGTTTCTGGTGGGGCCCTCCTTCCCCATCCCTCTTGTTTATAATCTTTACAAAAATTGACACTATTTTATGTAAAGAACTATAGAGTTTCCACTGTGGATATAAAGCTTTTTGCTCTTATAGAAAAATAAGAGTTCAATTATGAAAACCAAGACTTTTAATATCTTCTTTCCATCATTTCTTAACATGTAATAACTGATCATATTTAGCATTATTGTGAAAAATGATTTTGGATACTGTTAATTCGCAGTTGTTGACATAAACACTCTAAAAACTTGTTTAAAGATTTTCATTTGCGGGGCTGGAGAGGTAGCTCAGAGGTTAAGCCTCTACCTTGCAGGCAGAAGATCCTGAGTTCAGATCCTAGACCCCACGTATAAGATGTCGGGGAAGCGGGGGAGACCTGCGTTTCCGGTCCTGGTAGGGCGGAGCCTGTGAATCCCAGGGCAGAGTAAACAAGGAAGAGGTGGAGGCGTCCATGGTGGTTCCCAAATTCGTCCGTGGTTCTACACACACACACACACACACACACACACACACACACACACACAAGCATACACACACAATGGAATGAATAATAAATAAATAAATTAAAAAAAAAAAAGATTTTCATTTGTGATTAGGACAGGTTCCTCCATTTCATGAAATGATCCTAACTGGAAGTTTCTGATATTTAACTTTTTGTGTTTGTGAGATGTGGTATTCTCAGGACTGAGGATTAGAAAATCAAAATGTAAATAAACTCAAAAAATGCAAAAATTTGTTCATATTCAAGTTATTTAATTATTGGTATAAAAATAATCAAGCACACCCATCTCATTTGGTGAGCAAATTGTAAACTCTTAGGAAAATTTTAAAATTGTACATATGTCAAAATTGTTCTAAAATAAAAATTTTTATTGATGTTTTTTAGAAAAATGTGTTTCATATTTTGGACATATTATTACTATTCTAATTATTCATGGTTGAGAGGTCAGGTTGAGCCTCAGTGAGCAGCAAGCCCGGGAGGTTTTTGTCAAGCTCTGGAGCACTGTGGGAGGATTATTCCAACCCTGCTGACAGTAATATGTGGCAGCATCATCGGCCTCCACAGGATGGATGGTGAGGGTGAAAGCTGTCCCAGACCCACTGCCGCTGAACCTGGGAGGGACTCCAGATGCTTGATTGGATGCTCTGTAGATCAGGAGTCTGGGAGGCTGTCCTGGCTTCTGTTGATACCAGTGCATGTAATTAGTGCCACTTGTACTGGTAACACTCTGGCTGGCCCTACAGGAGATGGCGGCCTTCTGTCCCAGAGCCACAGTCAAAGAAGCTGGAGATTGGGTCAGCACAATGTCTCCAGTGGAGTCTGGAATGAGAAACACACACACTGCTGTCACAGACCAACTGAAATCAGCTGAATATAACATTAGTTCATGAGATTCCAGAATTTACAATCACAGACATCATTCTGACAAACCAAAAATTCAGAGGGAACTGGGAAAGATTAAACCAGTTACAAATGCCATAAATTAAATGACCAAATGCTCAGGAGCTTAGAATACAGTGACTGATGCTCACAGGGAAGGTTCCCAGCATGTCCCTGCACCTCTCACCTGGAACCCAGAGCAGCAGCACCCAGAGCAGGAGAGTGGTTGACACCATCTTGTAAAGCTGGACTAGAAGCTGCTTCGTGGACTCTGACAGCTGCCTTTATAGAAGCTGTGAGCAGCTGGAACATTGCTAGTGAGTCAGATGCAAATCAGCCCAGAAAAGCTTAGATTGGTTCTCACACCTGTTCTTGTTGCACATGGGGACAAAATGTTTCTTGACCTCAGCTCAAACATGTCCTAAAGGATGCTGTGACCTCTTCCACTGACCTTTCACATCTTAGTCTTTTTGAGGTGCCATGTTGGAGATTGCACCATGGATATTTTAGGTGAAAGATGTACATTATTTTAGAAACACAATGATTTTCAAAATTTTGCTTTAATTTCCACCAACAATATATTATTTCCAAGAATGAATCTTGATAAGGGGAAATCAATTTTATTTCATTAGAGGAGGTGTCCTGCTTGAGATCACAAGGGAAGTTGACACTATTACTGCCCTTTAACTCAAATATAAATTGTCACCAAGAGCTGAGCAGCTGGAAATGAGAGCATGGAAAGCAGAGGAGACCTGGGAACATGACCCACTATGTGAACTTGCTTCATTCAGAATTAGGAGTTATCCTGGATACAGTCAAGTGTTATGCTTTTGTGTGTGTGTGTGTGTGTGTGTGTGTGTGTGTGTGTGTGTGTGTGCGCGCGCGCACGCATTTGTTGGTATCATCATGTGTAGGACAAAGAACTTAAGTCTGGCTGCTTGTGGTGTCCCAAGGGTGACATCTGAAATCAAACTTGCTTGTTCTAATCTTATTCTTGCTCTGGGGTTTCTCATGATCAGCCTCCTAGGGCCAGAAGTACAGGCTGCTGCCCTTCCTGCCAAGCTTTGACCGTGTGATATGGGATCCACACTCAGCTTCTTTTGCTTGCCAGGCAAAGACTTTAAATCTTCATCAGTTTTCAAACCCCTGATCTGCCTTTTTTGTCACCCAGAGCTAGAAATGAGGGACTCACATTCTGTGATCATAAGCAACATTGTCCTAAAGACACTGGAATATTTATGTTAATTTCACAATGAGTTTTATTTATTTGGACTACTTAACATTACAATGATTTTGTTTATTTCTTCCGCCCATTTCCTTACCTGGTCCCTGTGCTTCACATTGAGAGATACCTTCTTCCAATGAAATTCTCTCTTTCCCAATGTCCATTTCTGTCCATGTGTCCTATTGAGTTCCATAAGACATGTCTATTCCTGTGTGTGATTGAGCTACTGCTCCAACATGAGGAATATTTCAGGAGTTAAACCTCTGATGTAGAGGCTTCTCTTCTTGTGGTCAGTTTGGACCTAAAATAGTTTCTCCCTGGGGGCTGAGGCCACCTGAATTCCTCCCTTGTTCACTGTACACGGTATTGATTCACCTTGAACAGGTCACTTGTGGTGAGCTTCGTTGCATGGCTGTGCTTCTTCATGTTCAGCGGCACTGACTGCCGTTCTCTTCCCTGGTCTGGCCCTCACGTCTCTGTTCCATCCTCCGTCATGTCCAGGCAGGAATATCACAGGGGCACTTAGCATGTTCTCCTAGTGTTCAAATATTCGACAGCAACCCACTTTATCCCCTCTGGTCACTTATGGTAACTGTGTTGACCAGTTTCAATTGAGAAAAGTCTTCAAAGATGATGGACATACACAACACAACAAAAGACAGAAAATACACTAACTCCTGGAAACTTAACAATATGATGCTGAATGAGAACTGGATTCAGGAAGAAATTAAAAATGAAATTCAAGATTTCCTGAAAGTGAACAAAAATGAAAATACAACTTACCAAAATCTCTGGGACACAATGAAAGCTGTCCAAAGAAGTAAGTTCATAGCTTATAATGCCTACATCAAAAAATAGAAATATCAGAAATAAATAACTTAACAATGCAGCTTAAAGTTTTAGAAAAACTAGAGCAATCTGATCCCAAAAGCAGTAGCAGAGAGGAGATTAGCAAAGTAAGGGAGAAATATCTGAAACCGAGATTAGGAAAATGATAGAGAAAATTAACCAGTCAAAAAGCTGGTTCTTTGAACAAATCAATAAGATTGATGCACCCCTAGCTAAATTAACCAAAAGCAAGAGAGAGAAAACCCAAATAACAAAATCAGAAATGAACATGGAGTTATCACCACTGATACCCAAGAAATCCAGAGAATTATAACATCATATTTCAAAAACTTATACTCTGTGAAGTTTGACAACCCACAAGAGATGGATGAATTGCTAAGTAAACTTACCTAAATTGAATCAGGAAGTTGAGAATTATTTAAATAGTCCTATAACATATAAGGAAATTGAGGAAAAAAATCTCGAATCTTCCCACCAAAAAATGTCCTGGACCAGATGGATTCACCATAGAGTTCTACCAGACATTTAAGGAGTTAATAACACCAATATTCCTTAAACTGTTCCAACAAAGAGCAAAGGAAGGAGCACTACCAAATTCCTTCTATGAAGCTAATATTGTTTTAATTCCAAAACCTAATAAAGATATACATAAAAAAGAAAACTATAGGCCAATCTCTCTGATGAACACAGATGAAAAGATTCTCATAAAGTCTTAGCAAATCAGATTCAAAAACATATCAAAAAGATCATTCACGGGGACCAATTAGGCTTTATCCCCGGCACACAAGGTGGTTCAACATACTCAAAACAATAAATGTAATTCATAATATAAACCTGTCCAAACCCCAAGACCACATGATACTCTCGATAGATGCAGAAAAAGCTTTTGACAAGATCCAACAGCCTTTTATGATCAAAACGCTAGAGACAGTAGGAATGGAAGGAACCTTTATCAATATAATAAAAGCTGTATACAAAAAGCCTACAACAAAGATTATACTCAATGGGGAAAAACTGGAAGCATTCCCACTTCGATCAGGAACTAGACAAGGCTGTCTACTCTCACCACTTCTATTCAATATTGTACTTGAAGTCTTAGCTGAAGCCATAAGACAAGAAAGGGACATAAAAGGGATTTGAATTGGCAAATCAAACTATCTCTATTTGCAGATGACATGATCTTATATCTGAGTGATCCCAAAAAATCCACCAGGAAGCTCCTGGAACTAATTGAGAAGTTCAGCAGGGTAGCAGGTGACGAAAAAATGTACAAAAATCAGTGGCTTTCCTATATGCCCAGAATGAAAAAGGTGAAAAAACCCTGAGAGAAACAATCCCATTTACTATAGCCCCTAAAAAAATATGAAATACCTTGGTATTTGAAACTAACCAAGGAGGTAAAAGACCTTTACAATGAAAACTTTAAAACCCTAAAGAAAGAAATTGCAGAAGACACCAGAAGGTGGAAAGACCTCCCATGTTCATGGATTGGCAGAATCAACATCGTAAAAATCACCATCCTACTAAGGGCAATATACAAATTCAATGCTATACCAATTAAAATCCCAAAGCAATTCTTTAAAGAAGTTGACCAAACAATCTCAAAATTCATATGGAGGCACAAAAGACCCAGGATATCAAAGACAATCCTGAGTAACAAAAACACTGCTGGAGGTATCACCATACCAAACCTAAGTCTATACTACAAATCCATAGTTGTAAAAAGAGCCTGGTACTGGCTCCAAAATAGACACACAGATCAATGGATAAGGGCTGAGGACCCAGATATAAGCCCACAAAATTACAGCTATTTGGTCTTTGACAAAGAGGCCCAAAGAATGCAATGGAAAAAGAACAGCATCTTCAACAAATGGTGCTGGCAAAACTGGATCTCCACATGTAGAAGATTAAAACTGGACCCGTACTTAATACCTTTACAAGGCTCAATTCCAAATTCAATCAAGGACCTTGATTTAAGGCCAGAGACTATAAAAACCATAGTTGAAAGGGTAGGGAATTCCCTGGAGCTAAAGGGGCTAGGCCAACAGTTCCTAAACAGACATCTAATGGCACAGTCACTGCTACCAACTCTCAACAGTTGGGATCTTGTGAAATTAAAGAGCTTCTGTTCAGATAAAGAGATTGTAACAGGAGCTCAAAGGCAACCCTCAGAATGGGAGAAAATCTTCACTAACCACATATCTGATAGAGCTCTCTTATCCAGAGTGAACAAAGAACTTAGAAAACTAAACACCAAGGAAACCAATGGCCCAATTAAAAAATGGGCCCTGGAACTTAAAAGAAACTTTACCAGGGATGAAATTAAAATGTCTAACACATATCTTTAAAAATGCTCCACTTCCTTAGCCATCAGGGAAATGCAAATCAAAACTTCCCTGACATATCATCTCACCCCAGTCAGGATGGCAAAAATCCACATTACAAACAATACAACAATAATGAGAGAGGTGACCATGTTACACCAGAGAAAATAAGTCTCCAACAAGGACTGCAAGTAAGTAATGAGACATCTGGTTAAGTTCACAGACTTTCCTTCCTGATCATTTACAACTGAGGGGGTATGATCTCACCAGAAGGGGAGAGCATATAATCTGGCAGATAAAAAGTAACCATTTTGCAAATGGGTGATTGACCCTTCCCTCAATGTGATTTCCTACTTCTACTACATCTACCTTTGAATATACTCTTATAACAAGACTCTAGTTTAACACCTTTTTGTCTCTGATGATATCCCTGAGATATCCTCTCACCCAGGTCAGGATGACAAAAATCCACAATACAAACAACACCAAATCCTGGAGAGGATGTGGAGAGAGGGGAACACTCCTATATTGCTAGTGGGAATGGGGGCTTATTCAACCACTCTGGCAAGCTCTCTGGCAATTCTTAAGAAAAGTTAAGCACTTAAGAAAAGTGCTATTCCACTTTTGGGAATAAGCCCACATACAGCAACAATTCACCTTGATAACACAATCATGACCATGTTCATAGCAGCACAGTTTACAATAGCAAAGTCATGGAATCAACCCAAATGTCCAACAGTTGACAAGTGGATAAAGATAATGTGGTACATATATACAATGGAATACTACTCAGCCATCAAAACTCATGAATTAATGCAATTTGCCGAGAAATGGATGGAATTATAAATAATTATACTGAGTGAAGTATCCCAGTCACAGAAAATTAAGCACTGTATGTACTCCCTAATAGGTGGATCCTAGTACCAAACCCACTTAGTGACACATTCAAAGATAAATTGCAAAGATTATAAGCAGGAAGGGAATGGGAAGAAAGGCCCAGCCAGAAACAAGGAGAGAGAGGATCATGCTATAGCAGAGAAAATAAGCCACCATCCTTGACTGTAACTAAGTAATGAGACATCTGGTTGGGCTCGGGGACTTTCCTTACTGGTCACTTGCATCTGATGGGGTATGATCTGATCGGAAAGGAAGGGCATAGAGTCTGGTAACCATCCTGAAAATGGTCTTCTAATTCCATCTACCTTTGAATCTACTCTTATAATAAGACTCTATTTTAATAACCATTTATCTCTGGCCAGGGGGTGACATCCAATACCCATCAGGATGTAGCCAAGGACAGTGCAGGAGCAGCAAAACTGAAAAAAAAAAAAATCAACTAACCATTATTCGTAAAATCAAAGACTTTGCATCATCCAACTGGAACCAGGCTGGTCTAATCTCTCCCCATCCTAAAGCTCAGGGAAATTTGCAGAAGAGGGGGCAGGTAAGATTGTAAGAGCCTAAAGATGGGGAGGAGCAATGATATACAAGATACGCCATACAAGTTAGGGCCGAAGTAATCATAAGAGGACTTTGCATGACCTGTGCAATGACCAACATATCAATGAACTTGCAAAGTCTAGCATGGATCACAGGTACTAGGATCCTTAGAGGCAAGGGATTAACAGCCACAATAGTCTTTCCATACTAAAGGGGAACACAAAAAAAGAGCTCTAGGCAATGCCACTGAGTCCTTACACCTGATCAATGAGGAGGACCCCGAGGGAAGTTTGACATGCACACTATAGGATGCGCCAGGAATGGGGGGAGGGGCACTGGGAGAAAGGCAGGGAAGGGCGAAAGGAAAAGGAAAAGGTGGAGAGGGAGCAAGGGGATCCAGGGAGGGGTGCAGGGAGGGAAGGGAATGGGATACTTATCAACTTTGTATGAGTAGAAGAAATAAAAAATAAAATCAAAAAAAAAAAAAGAATAAAAGGGGAACATGGCACCACCAAGTGGCCCTGTGGCAAATCCATCAATGTCATCAGGATTGACAGAAAGGAAGCTGGAGCATGCAATGCAAAGAACGGTCATGAACCCAAAGTGAAAGGTCAATTTAGGCCACTAGTTACTTCAGAGGTATAAGCCACCAAGTCTAACATGAGTTTGACCCCAAGATCCACATGTTAGTAGGAGAGAACCAACTTCTGCAACATGTCCTCTGACCTGAGGAAGATGGAAGTTCAACATCATTATCCTTTTTCATTTGATACATATCTGATGCCAATTTCTGCTCATGTTCAGTTTGTAATCTAAGCTATGCTATGAACATGGTGTCTAATGTCATCACGAGTGGTCTTGGCCTTGTTTGTCCATGGGCGTACTGTCTTGTTTTCTATAGATACCAATGTATAAAACTGTAAGGAAATCCACCAACCCTTTGGCTAGACCTGCAGGAGAGGGAGGCCTTCTGGCACAGAGACGTGACCAAAGTAGATGGAGCCTGGGTAGGCACAATATGTGCAGTGGAGCTCGGAATGGCAAACACACACATTACAATCATTACACACTGAAGCCAAATCAATCTAATTCACTTTCCTTAGATTCCCATAGTGACAATCACAGGCTTCACTCAGTTAAACCAGAAAGTGGAAGAACCTAGAATCTTGAACCCAATGACAAAAGCCATTAACTACAATGACACAGAGTCCAGAGACTGAGAACAGTGGGAGGAAGAACAACAGAGCAGCAAGGCACAGCTGAGTTCTCTGTCCCACGGGCAAAGCAGCCAAAGACCATGATGCCACCAGACACAGCTTCCATAGTACAATGTATGTAGCAAAGTACAAACAAGATCCATGCCTATTCTGAGTACATATATGCAGTTGAAATCAAGTAATTAACCAGAGGGATCAACAACCTGATTTCTTCTGAAGATTGCCACTTTTAAGAAGATGATTCTAATGATTGCTATAGGTTCTTTGTGACTAGAAAGTCACATTATTTTTGAGATATTTAATACACCAAAGTAAATATATAAATGATTTATCCTAGAATAAAAAGAAATAAAAATCTTAAATGCTAGCAGTGGTTGGGAAAGAGATACACAGAGTTCTGGTGGGGATGCACAATGTAGCGTCTATGAGCATCAGTCTGAAAAGCCTCGAGAAGCAGTGCTGGAATTACCGACCTGATCAGGTGTTCTCTGGGTATTCAGCAAATCCCTGGCAGCAAACCACACACACACTTGTCCAGTCCGTGCTTTCTCCTGTGATATTCTGCACAGTTAACAGTTGGAGTCAACTTACTGTCTAATAACCCTGTTTAATAACTAATAATCTCAATCCTGAGACTGAGAACAATAATTGATTATTTATATATAATTCTGCAATGTAGCTCTCTTGAAATTTATTTCTCTGGTGGATCTTGAACTCCAAGACTAAAACTATCAGTGTACCTCAGCCTTACATGTAGCTAGAACTGCAGGCATGTGCTGCTGTGCCAGCAGGACTACCAGTCACTGGACAGAAGACATTCATGGGAAGAAGAAGCGCTTACAAGAAAGGAAATTCATGGAAAATGAATGCACCAACAAAGGATGAATATGTTGAGTTCCACCTTCTGCAGAGAAGGTTAACGGAGCACAGTGTCTACCAAGTACAGAGCAATTATTGTAGCTCCAGCAATGAGATGTGGTTAAAAAAAAAAAGACATCAGGACACTAGGGAGATGGTGCAGTGCTTCTTCAGGACAGGAGGATCCAAGTGTTGCAATTTTTAAGAATTCAGATTCCTAGATCCCACGTTAAATCCTGGTACTTGTGACCACACACCTGTAAGTCCAGCTCGAAGGAGGTGACAGGGGCTGCAAGAGAAGGTTGAGATGTACTCTGTGCTTGACTGGAGGTGTTGTCACAAGCTAATATGGAGGAATGCTCAAAGATTCCCGTGTCAACCTAGATCATCACATGCACTTATGTGCAAACAGACAACATAGACACATGCATCCACACACATGTGGAGAAGCATTCATACACACACACACACACACACACACACACACACGGACACACACATACACACACACACACACACACACATACGGACACATAAAATATTAAAGTGAGAATATTCGCCTATACATGAAAGCTAGATGATTAATATTTTCCACTATTTGACAGTCTTTCAAAGTGAAGGAGAAAGTTGCATTAAGTAGAAATTGTTCCTTAGTAAGAGATTATTTTATTAAAAATGACTTACGAAATAGTTGCAGGATATTCTTTATGTAGTAGGTAAATAATTTAAACATAAATGATACAGGATAGGACAAACACATATATGAATTTAAGAATTTTCTTTTTTTTTAAGTTAAGAATTTTCTATTTTGCAGTTTGACACATTTTTCCAAATAAGATTAAAGTGTAGGCCTGTGTGTAAGATGTCTGGGAGAAGAGACATTACAAGACTGAGCTTCAGTGAGCAGCAAAACTCACGAGACTTTTTCTCAGACATGAAGGATTGTGAGAGGATCCTCATGACCTTGATGAAGTTATATGTTCCAGCATCATCGACAACCTCTGCAAGCCGAATGGTATAGGTTAAAGCAGTCCCAGGCCCACTGCCAACAAATCTATCAAGAACTGCAGAATCTAGATTGGCTGTTTTATATATCAGAACTTTGGGAGGCTGTTCTTGTTTCTGTTGATACAGAGCATAAATTTAAAAGGAAACTTTCCCATACTCTGGCTCACCATACAAGAGATGGAAGAAAAGTAAATGGAGACTAGGTCAGAAGAATGTCTGCAGTGAAGCGTGGAATAACAAAAACAAACATTACATAGTGAAGTCACTGCAATGCAGGTCAATTGATGCAACTCTTGCAACAATAGTCCCTGGCATCGCTCTGAGAAACCAGAAAATAAAAGCAAAGTAGAAACTTGAACTCAGTTACAAATGCCATGAATCTAATAATCAAGAGACCAGAGTCTTAGGACACAGTGACTGACAGACACCCACGAATGCTCCCAAGACATGTCTGCACCTTTCACCTGGAGCCCAGAGCAGCAGCACCCTGAGCAGAATGGCTGGCCCCATTTCTGAGAACTGAATGAGATGCCACTTCTTAGATCATAGGCAAAAAGCCTTTACAGATACATCTATACCGGGACCTTTGTCTATGGAGCCTGCATGCAAATCAGCTCAGAAATACTAGGTTGGTGCTCAAAGAATTCCTATTTTTCATTCCCCTCAATGGGAGTTGGGGGTCAGCAAATACTGTCCCAGAGTAGTCCAACCATGTTCTCAGCCATTTTGAAACTATTTCCTAGTCTTTTCAAGTGTCACATGGAGCAGTGTACTGTGTTGTTCCAGTGTAACTCATATGCATTAGTTCAGGAATGCTCTGATCTCTCCATAGTTTTGTGTTTTCAAAAAAAATGCACTTCACATTGTGAATCCTATCGAACAGGTAAAGCAATTGCATTTGATAAGGAGTGATAGAATAGAATAGTTAGGTCAGAATAGAGAGGAGTTGGCCTAAGCCAAATCTATATAAGAGAGAGAGAGGGAGAGAGAGAGAGAGAGAAAGAGAGAGAGAGAGCACATGTGAGTACACAATGCAGATAAATGCAGATTTCTGTTACTGTAAGACACCACTTAAAGCCATGCAACTTAAAGGATGTATTAATAAGGGTTCTCTAGAGCCACAGAATCAACAGAATGAATACACAAAAAGGGAATTTATTGAGTTGGCTTCTGAAACATGGCTGAGGTAGTCCAACGATGGCTTCCAGTAGCTGCTCAGTCCAGTAGGTCAGTGGGTGTCAGCTGAAGGCTGGAGGACTCTGGAGTATTAGTTACATTGAAGACTTGGAGGGTTGAAGAGCTGGGGAGTACAAGAAGTGAAGAGACTTGGCGGCAGAAGGAAGAGGATTTTCTAGCACAGCTTCAAAGTCTCTTCTTCTGAGTCTTCTGTTCTGTGGTTCTTTTTATCTGGTCTGCTACTGGGAGGTTCCAATCAAATCTAGGGCTGGGCTATGTATTGTAAATGTATTGATCTGTAATGTAATATCTTCACCTGGTCTGACAGCTGATCTTAGTTAATACCTGCTGTGTCAAGTTGACACTCTGGATTAACTATCACAAAGGGAGATTTGTCCAGCTTTTGGTTCCAGAGGGGAGATACAGTCATTATGGCTGAAAAGGCCTGGCTGGTTGGCAGAAGCTGGAGGCACCTTAAGTCATATCCATCAAGGAGGTTGAGGGCTGCGAACCGCTCACTGCAAACTGTAAGAGCAGACCCCTCTCGGAAGTAGGGTGCAGTTAGTCAGCTTAAGGCCCACCTCCGTGACAGCCTTCCTCCAGCAAAGCCCCGTCTCTTAAAGGTGTCAGGACCTTCCCACATAACTAAAGATTCAAGTGCCCAAGCCTGAGGGGCAAATCACATTTCAAACCATGACAGCTGCGAACCTACAACCAAGAATCAACTTGTGCCTGCTGGGTGGTTTAGAGGTAAAGGCCTGACAACATGAGTTTGATCCCCACGTTCCACATGGTAGTGGGGAGAACCAACTTCTGTAAGATGTCCCCTGACTTCACCAGAACATTCATTCTAGCACCATAAACACTAAAACCACGTGGAACCCATGCAACAGGCTGTAGCAGTTCACCTGCATGGTTGCTGATGAATGACCATCAAGGAACAAGGGATTTCTTCTCTTACGACAGACTGGTTATGGTTCTCAGTATGGGTGATGGGAGAGCATGCACCAGGGCTGAGGGAACTGCCGTGCCATCTCTCTGTGATGGTTCAGAGAGGGATGCGCCTTCCTTGCCAGACCAGCATGTCTGGCCAAGTGTGCACAAGGATGCCGACTTCCTCAACCAGCTCTCTGAATTTTATCCACCTGTTCAGGGCTTAGTCCTCATCCACCATGTGCTGGGACTACTCCATCCACTAGACGGTCTCCTTCAGGTTCACTCTGGGCTTAACTCAACGACTAATTCTTTACAAATTTGCCCAGAACACAAACCCTCAACTGTCAAGTTGACACCTGTGCAGAACCATGATACAAGCCAAAGGGATAACTTTTTCTTTTAACTATTCTGGTTTTCTAGTTTTCCAGTTTTCTAGCATAGAGGTGATTTATCTCTGCTTCCCTCCATCCCCACTCCCTTACATTCCCCTCCGTTCCCTTCAGCAATCCATCCCATTCCTTCCCATCCTCCTGCCTGTCTGATTTATGAATCCTGGGGTTCCCTCAGGCCTCTTGTGGTATACCAAGTTGCCTCTCTGTGGGCCAGCCTGTTGATAGGAGTATTCCCCTTAACTCATCCAGCTTTACTCCCCAGGGTTTCCATTGTATGTTCTTATCTCTCTTGAGTTCTTCAAGGACAGGTTGGTATGTCAGTCATTATGCAGGTCTGGTAATAACAAGTCTCACGGCGGTGAGTCCCTGGATGCAGCAGTCCTGCCTTGAATGGAATGTCTCGTCCAATCATGAACCGTCTCATCTTTAGGACCTACAATCTCACCTCCCCCTCTTCCGCAAGGTTCAGAGGGAATAATGTAAGTCTATTTTCTATTTAAATTGATACAATAGTCAAACTGGCTTATAAACAAACAACAAATAAGGAAATTGATGTGTCTTACTCAGAGAAACATGCTATGTCAGCCATCAGAGAAGCCTCTCCTTCCAGCAGACGGTGAATACAGAGATTCCTGGCTGGGAAGCAGCAGATGACAAGAGACAGCTGAATGCTCCATCCTGAACAAGACATCACCTCATCCCTGCTAAGGAGCAGAGAACGATGCACAAGATTGGAATGGGGTGGAAAGAATGTAAGAGCGCAAAGATAGAAACAAAGGCTGCTATGCTACATCTCATCTCTGGACAGGACACTGCAGTGCAATCACATTCACAGCAGGTGGAGGTTGCACGGGGCATTCACAGAAATGAGCTGGCCAACAATCAGGATGGATGGGGAGCATTATAGGAAGCCCATCCCTCCTAGCAACTCTTCATGCTACTGACATATTCAGGAAGAGGGGGAGTCGCTACCTCAGTGTGAGCCCAATGCCAAGCCTACCACACTTCAGTGGAATTTCCTACACTGCGGCCACTCACATGGCGCTGAGCAAACCTCATGAGTCACAAAGCAAAACCAAAGTTGAGATCTGAGCCATAGCTCAGGTGTGAGGATGTTCCGTGTTGTGAGCTGCAGGTACAAGGGTATCTGCTCCTTGGACGTTCACTTTACTTCCTGCCATTACCCCTCATTACAAATCAGTTTGTATGCCTTTTGGTTGTATTCCATTAGGAGGTTTGCTTTTTAAACATGCTATTTGATTTACTGACGTGTTAAGGAGTTAAAGCAATTATGGCTGAAGACAGATGCAGAATTTCTAACAGTTTATCACAGGCACAAAAATACTTCTGAAATTTTGTGTCATGTATTTACAAAAAGCAGCAGTGTCAGCACTGATATAAAATCACAACATCTGCCAATTCTGAAATATGTTGAAGTTGCCTTACACACTATTTCATCAAACAATTCTGTTGTAGAAAATAAGAAAACATTTATCTCATTAGTAGACTGAACTCATCACATTTTAATGGATCATAAATTGTATTCATGAAAAATATTTTTAAATCAATTTCCATATGTTTTGTTATCAGTAATAATGTCTGGAGTTTTATTAAAAATCTTTGAGAAGAATACATTATGTTTTAATATTGATTTGTGTGTGTGTGTGTGTATGTGTGTGTGTGTGTATGTATGTGTGCGTGTGTGTGTATGTGTGCGTGTGTGTGTGTGTGTGTGTGTGTGTGTGTGTGTGCGTGTAGCTGTCAACGTGTATGGAGTGTGGCGGTAGAACACTGCACTGTGTGTGTCTGTGGAGCCCCAAGGGTGACTTGCAGAATCATCCTGGATTGTTCTGGCTCTTTATTCCTTTGCTCTGGAATTTCCTAAACTCTGTCTCCCAAGGACAAAAGTGCAGGCTGCTGTCATTTACCCCAATACCTGGTAATTTTGCCTGGTAGGCATCTGGGGTTAAAACTTAGTTCCTTTAACTTGCAAGGGAATGTCTTAACACCAAGCCATTTCTCCAGACAATTTATCTTTTCAAAGTGTAAATTCATTCCTGTAGTTTCTATTGGGGAGACTCTTTCAGTCTTGAAAATTAATGGATTCCCAGGACATAAAGTGGTTCTTTGAAAATAGCAACTGCTCCATAAATCCATAGTTTTGCATCCCGTGAATAATTTATGTTGATTAGGATCTTCATTCTGCTTCACCTATACATTTGCCTGAGCATCTATGATTCTCAGCTACAAAGTGACACTAATGCCAGTCAGAGATGTTTCTTCATGGAAAACAAAAGAATAGTTCCCAAGAGAAGCTGCAACACCCGTGAAGGTGATCTAGTTGGGCTCTGGTAAAGTCTATGTCTAGAAATGTAACACTGGTTTTCAGAGCACATAAGGCAATCATAATGGCAAAGCCTATATCTAGAATGCAGCACCCTGGTTTTCAGAGAACACAACACAATTTCTTAGAGTGAGATATCATTAATAATAATTAGTTATCACTTGGACAATGAGGTGTAATATTGTCATAACTTGTGAGAATAACTGTAAGAATTTCCTAACCTGTTCTTCAATCTAACATCAATTTTAATGTTTAACGATCTTAGATGCTGGCCTGTTTAGTATCATCTGCCCTGTCTAGGAAGTCTACAGATTGAGAGTTCTTTTTTTTTTTTCTGGTCATACAAACATAATAGGAACCCCTGTCCCCTCCCTCCCTCCAACCCTCCCTGAACCTCCCTGTTCCCTCCCCGCTGTGTCCCTTCCTTTCCCCCTCCCCCCATCTCTGAAGCATCCTTTATTGAGTATATCAAACTTTCCTCTGGGTCCTCCTTTCTGATGAGGTGTAAGGACTCAGTGGCAATTCCTAGAACTCTTTTTTGTGTTCCCCTTAAATATAGGAACACTATTGTGACTGTTAATCCCTTGATTCTAAGGATCCTAGTGCCTTTAGTCCATGCTAGAATTTGCGGGGCCAACAATATGTTGGTCATTGCACAGATCATGCAGAGTCCTGTTATAATTGCTTTGGCCTTAACTTGTGTGGAGTATCATGCATATCATGACTCCTCCCATCCTTGTGCTCTTACAATTTTACCGCCCCGTCTTCCGCAAATTTCCCTGAGTTTCAGGATGGGGAGAGATTAGGTAAGCCTGATTCCAGGTGTTTGTTACAGAGTCTTTGATATTCTGAATTATGGTTTGTTGATGATTTTTTTTCAGTTTTGCTGTTCCTGCAATACCCTTGGTTCCATCTTGATGGGTATTGGATGTCACCCCCTGGCCAGGGATAAAAACCTGTTAAATTAGAGCTCTTTTGTTTTAATTTTCCAGAAATTTATTAGCTGCTTATGTAGATACACAACACTGTTTGATTCAATAATTTATTAATTGTTTTCAATTACTCCCAGTTTAGGTGAGCCATAGCTCTTAATGCCTACATCAAAAAAATGGAAACATCAGAAATAAGCAACTTAACAATGCAGCTTAAAGCTTTAGAGAAACTAGAGCAATCTGATCCCAAAAGTAGTAGAAGAGAGGAGATTAGCAAAATAAGGGGAGAAATATCTGAAATCAAGATTAAGAAAACGATAGAAAAAATCAACCAGTCAAAAAGCTGGTTCTTTGAAAAAAATCAATAAGATTGATACACCCCTAGCTAAATTAACCAAAAGCAAGAGAGAGAAAACCCAAATTAACAAAATTAGAAATGAACATGGACCCACCCAGTGCACCGCCCACCAGGACCCCAGGTCGGACCACAGGGAACCGGCTCCGATCCCACCATCCAGCCGGAGCCGCGCGCGGGGCCCAGTGACGAGGAGGACCTCCCCCTGCGCCCGGGCCCGGCCCCAGCTGCCCTCGGGTTAAATAGCTCCACGCCATCGCCCCCATCCCCCCTTTGCACCCCACCACGCTCCACAGGTCGGGACGCGCGCGGTCCAGCCGGGCCTCACCCCACGACCTAGGTAAGTCTCCGCCTGCCCCGCCCCCCAGGACCCCAGGCCAAATAATTCAGTTTAGTGAAATTGAGAGATCTTAAGAGTTAAAATGACAATGCCAAAGTCAAAGTGCAAATCCATGAGAAGCAACAATCAAGTAAACAAATTTCCCACTGAAGGAATTAATCCCATAATGTTAGACTCCAACAAGAACAAACCCACGGAAAAAGGCCAAGAAAGACCCACCCAGGATAAAGACTTTCAAAATATGATCATTACCATGTTCAATACTATGAAAGAGGAAATCAGGGAGGAATTACATAATCGAATCAATCGCTTTGAAGAGGAACACAACAGACATCTGGAGGAGTTGAGAAAAACAGTGCAAGAAACAAAAACTGGCATAGAACAGTTAAAACAAACTCAAGCAGAGTTTAAAACTGAGCTAAAAGACAAGTTATCTTCAACCCAGAACGCCACAGAGAGTCTTACAAAACAGAACTAACGAAGCAGAAAACAGAATTTCAGACCTTGAAGATAAAGTGGGAGTACTAACCAGCTCAATGGAAGACAGTTGATAAAGCCAAAAAGATACTTGAGAGAAATATCCAAGAGATATGGGACACCCTGAAAAAGCCTAACATGCGTATTCATGGAATACCAGAGCAAGAATCTCAAAATACCACCCTGAGGAAATTTTTCAAACGATCATCAAGGAAAACTTTCTTCATCTAAAAAAAGAGAGGCCTATTCATATACAAGAGACATTCCTGCACCCCAAACAGATACGACCAAAATAGAAGCACACCGCGGCAAATAATAGTTAAAACACTCCACATTCAAGATAAAGAACTGGTGCTGAGAGCTTCAAGGAGAGAAAAAACAAGTCACTTTTAAAGGTAAACCTACTAAAATAACAAATGACTTCTCAGTCGAAACAGTAAAAGGAAGAAGAGCTTGGAGAGACATACTTCAAGTATTGAATGAGCAAAAATGTCAACCCAGGCTGATTTACCCTGCAAAACTATCCGTCATGATCGAGGGAGAAAGAAAAATCTTCCAGCACAAAGACAACTTTAAGGGATACATGGCCACCAAACCAGGCCTTCAAAAAATGCTAGAAATGATACTCAAGTTTGAAGAAAAAAACAGGCATATCCAGGAGAACAGAAGGCAAGTATAACATCATTAAAAACGAAGCAATATACTTATAAAAGCTACTAAACATAATAAATGTCTGGAATTAACAATAGTTTCTCCATTATAACATTAAATGTTAATGGAATTAATTCACTGATCAAGAGACACAGATTACAAACTTGGATTAAAAATCACAATCCATCAATCCTGCAGGAAACCCATCTCACCACAAAAGATAGGCACGCCCTAAAAATAAAAGGCTGGTCAACAATTCTACAAGCAAATGGAAGCAGAAAACAGGCAGGGGTAGCCATTATGCTATCAGACAAAGTGGATTTCAAACCAAAGAAAATTATAAGAGACACGGATGGATACTACATTTTAGTCACAGGTACAATTCACCAGGAAGACTTCACAATACTGAACATATATGCACCGAATACGGGCACCTCCACATTCATTAAGAAAACCCTACAGCGTCTAAAGCAAGAAATCAATCCCCAAACGATAATTCTTGGGGACTTCAACACCGCCCTCTCAACATGGGATAGATCAACAGGTCAAAAGCTTAACAGAGACACTTTGGAACTTAATCAAACCCTGAAAGAAATGGACCTTACAGATCTCTATCGAACTTTTCACCCACGCACCAAAGAATACACATTTTTCTCAGCAGCACACGGAACTTTCTCCAAAATAGATCACATATTGGGCCACAAAATGAATCTACACATATACAAGAAAGTTGAAATTCTAACCTGTGCCCTATCAGACCATCACAGCCTAAACCTGGATATCCACAACACATCAAACAAGAGAAAATACACTAACTTCTGGAAACTTAACACTATGATGCTGAATGAGAACTGGATTCAGGAAGAAATTAAAAAGGAAATTCAACATTTCCTGAAAGTAATGATAACGAAAATACAACTTACCAAAATCTCTGGGACACAATGAAAGCTGTTCTAAGAGGTAAGTTCATAGCTCTTAATGCCTACGTCAAAAAAATGGAAACATTAGAAATAAACAACTTAACAATGCAGCTTAAAGCTTTAGAGAAACTAGAGCAATCTGATCCCAAAAGTAGTAGAAGAGAGGAGATTAGCAAAATAAGGGGAGAAATATCTGAAATCGAGATTAAGAAAACGATAGAAAAAATCAACGAGTCAAAAAGCTGGTTCTTTGAAAAAATCAATAAGATTGATACACCCCTAGCTAAACTAACCAAAAGCAAGAGAGAGAAAACCCAAATTAACAAAATTAGAAATGAACATGGAGTAATCACTACTGATACTCAAGAAATCCAGAGAATTATAACATCATATTTCAAAAACTTATACTCTGTGAAGTTTGACAACACAAAAGAGATGGATGAATTTCTAAGTAAACACAACTTAACTAAATTGAATCAGGAAGTTGTGAATTATTTAAATAGTCCTATAACATATAAGGAAATTGAGGAAGTAATCTCGAATCTTCCCACCAAAAAATGTCCTGGACCAGATGGATTCAGCACAGAGTTCTACAAGACATTTAAGGAGTTAATAACACCAATACTCCTTAAACTGTTCCATCAAATAGCAAAGGAAGGGACACTACCAAATTCCTTCTATGAAGCTAATATCGTTTTAATCCCAAAACCTAAAAAGATTCACTTAAAAAAGAAAACTATAGGCCGATCTCCCTGATGAATACAGACACAAAGATTCTCAACAAAGTCTTAGCAAATCGGATTCAAAAACATATTGAAAAGATCATTCATGGGGACCAAGTAGGCTTCATCCCTGGCACACAAGGTTGGTTCAACATACGAAAATCAATAAATGTAATTCATCATGTAAACCAGTCCAAAGTCCAAGACCACATGATACTCTCGATAGATGCAGAAAAAGCTTTTGACAAGATCCAACAGCCTTTTATGATCAAAACGCTAGAGACAGTAGGAATGGAAGGAACCTTTATCAATATAATAAAAGCTATATATAACAAGCCCACAGCAAGGATTATGCTCAATGGGGAACAATTGGAAGCATTCCCACTTCGATGAGGAACTAGACAAGGCTGTCCACTCTCACCACTTCTATTCAATATTGTACTTGAAGTGTTAGCTGAAGCCATAAGACAAGAAAGGGACATAAGAGGGATTCAAATCGGCAAGGAAGAAGTCAAGCTATCCCTATTTGCAGATGACATGATCTTATATCTGAGTGATCCCAAAAACTCCACCAGGAATCTCCTGGAACTAATTGAGAAGTTCAGAAGGGTGACAGGATACAAAATAAATGTGCAAAAATCAGAGGCCTTCTTATATGCCCAGAATGAAAAAAGTGAAAAAGCCTTGAGAGAAACCATACCATTTATTATAGCCCCTAAAAAAATGAAATACCTTGGTATAAACCTAACTAAGGAGGTAAAAGACCTTTACAATGAAAACTTTAAAACCCTAAAGAAAGAAATAGCAGAAGACACCAGAAGGTGGAAAGACCTCCCATGTTCCTGGATTGGCAGAATCAACATCGTGAAAATGACCATCCTACCAAAGGCAATATACAGATTCAATGCTATACCAATCAAAATCCCAAAGCAATTCCTCAAAGAAGTTGACCAAACAATCTCAAAGTTCATATGGAGGCACAAAAGACCCAGGATAGCAAAGACAATCCTGAGTAACAAAAACACAGCTGGAGGTATAACCATACCAAACCTTAGTCTATACTACAAATCCATAGTTGTAAAGACAGCCTGGCACTGGCTCCAAAATAGACACACAGATCAATGGATAAGGATTGAAGACCCAGATATAAGCCCACAAAGTTACAGCCATTTGGTCTTTGACAAAGGGGCCCAAAAAATCCAATGGAAAAAGAACAGCATCTTCAACAAATGGTGCTGGCAAAACTGGATCTCCACATGCAGAAGATTAAAGCTGGACCCGTACTTGTCACCATGTACAGGACTTAATTCCCAATGGATCAAGGACCTTGATATCAGGCCAGAGACTATAAAAACCATAGTTGAAAGGATAGGGAACTCCCTCGAGCTGATTGGGCTAGGCCAACAGTTCCTAAACAGACATCCAATGGCACAGTCACTGCTACCAACTCTCAACAGTTGGGATCTTGTGAAATGAAAGAGCTTCTGTTCAGATAAAGAGATTGTAATGTGAGCTCAAAGGCAACCCACAGAATGGGAGAAAATCTTCACTAACCACATATCTGATAGAGCTCTATTGTCCAGAGTGCACAAAGAACTTAGAAAACTAAACACCAAGGAAACCAATGGCCCAATTAAAAAATGGGCCCTGGAACTTAAAAGAAACTTTACCAGGGATGAAATTAAAATGTCTAACAAATATCTTAAAAAATGCTCCACTTATTTAGCCATCAGGGAAATGCAAATCAAAACTTCCCTGAGATATCATCTCACCCCGATCAGGATGGGAAAAATCCACAATACTAACAACAACAAATGCTGGAGAGGATGTGGAGAGAGGGGAACTCTCCTACATTGCTGGTGGGAATGCAGGCTCATACAGCCACTCTGGCGAGCCGTCTGGAGATTCTTAAAGAAATTAAAGATTGAAATGCCATATGACCCTGCTATTCCACTTTTGGGAATAACCCCCCATACATCAGAGGTTCACCTCAATAGCACAAGCCCGACCATGTCCATAGCAGCACTGTTTATAATAGCAAAGTCATGGAATCAGCCCAAATGTCCAACAGTTGATGAGTGGATAAGGAAACTGTGGTACATCTATACAATGGAGTACTACTCTGCCATCAAAAATGATGAATTACTGGAATTTGCCGGGAAATGGATGTCACTAGAAACAATTATATTAAGTGAAGTATCCCAGATCCAGAAAATTAAGCGCCGTATGTACTCCCTAATAGGTGGCTCCTAGTACCAAACCAACCCAGCCCACCTAGAGACAGTAATTGCAAGGATTATGAACAGGAGGGATGGGGTAGGAGGGCCACACCAGAAACAAGGAGAGAAGGGACCATGTTATAGCAGGGAAAATAGGCCTCCACCAAGGACCAAATAAGTAATGAGACATCTGATTAAGTTCACAGACTTTTGTTCCTGATCATTTACTACTGAGGGGGAGTGATCTCACCAGAAGAGGAGGGCATATAGTCTGGCAGATAAAAAGTAACAATTTTGCAAATGGGTGATAGACCCCTCCCTCACTGTGGTTTCCCACTTTTATTACATCTACCTTTGAATGTGCTTTTATCACAAGACTCTAACAGCTTTTTGTCTCTGGCCATGGGGGTAACATACAATGCCCACCAGGATGCAGTGAAGGGCATTGCAGGAGCAGCATAACTGCAAAAGAAAATCAACAAACCACAATCCAGAACTTCAGAGACTCTATATCAACCACCAAGAACTAGGCCAGCTTAGTCTCTCCCCATCTTGAAGCTCAGGGAAATTTGCGGAAGAGGGGGCAGTAAGAGTGTAAGAGCATAAGGATGGGAGGAGCAATGATATGTAAGATACTCTATACTAGTTAGGGCTGAAGCAATCATGATTGGACTTTGCATGCCCTGCTCATTGTCCAACACACTGTTGACCTCACAAAGTCTAGCATCTGGTAAAGGCACCAAGATCCTTGGAGGCAAAGGATTGGCAGCCACAGCAGTGTCCCTATATCTAAGGGGAACATGGGAAAGGGTTCGGGAAAGGCCACTGGGTCCTTGTATGTCATCGGAGAGGAGGGCCCAGAGGAAAATCAGACACACACAAGAAAGGACTCTCTGGGAATTGGGGTGGGAGGCACTGGGGGATGGGGAGGGAGAAGGGTGGGGAGGGGGAACAGGGGGTACGGGGGGAGGAGGAGGGAGGGAGGGAACTGGTATACCTAATAAGTTTGTATGAGCTGAAAATAATAAAAAAAGAAAATAGTTCTTATGCTAATAATGTATTGACATCCTAGCTTAGAATTTATGGTTGTGCACAAATAAAACTCTGCCTAAAATTAAAAAAAAAAATCTCTGGGGCACAATGAAAGCTATCCTAAGAAGTATGTTTGTAGCCATTAATGCCTACATCAAAAAATCGAAACATCACAAATAAATAACTTAACAATGCATCTTAAAGCTTTAGAGAAACAAGAACAATCCAATCTCAAAATAAGTAGAAGAGATTAGGAAAATCAGAGGAGAAATATCCAAAATTGAGATAAGGAAAATGATACAGAGAATCTACCAGTCAAAAAGTTGATTCTTTGGAAAAATCAATAAGATTGATACACCTCTGGCTAAATTGATCTTGGACAAAGGGACCCAAAAACTCCAATGGACAAAGAATAGCATCTTCAAAAAATGGTGATGGCAAAACTGGCAGAAGATTAAAACTGGACCCGTACATACTACCACATACAAAAATTAATTCCAAATAGATCAAGGACTTCATTATTAGGCCAGAGACTAAAAAATCCCTAGTTGAAAGGGTCAGGAACTCCCTCGAGTTGATTGAACGAGGCCAACATTTCCTAAACGGAAATCCAATAGCACAGTCACTAGAACCTACACTCAACAAATGGGATCTCATGAAATTAAAGAGCTTCTCCTCAGATAAAGTGATTGTAAAATGACCAAAAAGGCAACCCACAGAATGGGACAAAATCTACAGTAACCACACATCTAAGGGAGCTTTATTATGCAGAGTGCACATAGAACTTAGAAAATTAAACATGAAGGAAACAAATGGCCCAATTAAAAATTGGGCCTTGGAACTCAAGAAACTTGTCCTGGGACGATATTGACATGTCTAACAAATATATTAAAAATGCTCCACATCCTTAGCCATCAGGGAAATGCAAATCAAAACCTCCTTGAGATATCATCTCACCTTGGTCAGGATGGCATAAATAAGTGATACAAACAACACCAAATGGTGAAGATGAGACGAGAAGGGAACTCTCCTACGTTACTGGTGGGAATGCAGGCTCATACAAGCACTCTGGTGATCAGTCAGGTGGTTTTAAAAAGTTAAAGATTGAAATCACATAAGACCCTGCTATTCCACTTTTGGGAATAATCCCCCATACAGCAAAAATTCACCTCAGTGACACAAGCACAGCCATTTTCATGGCAGCACTGTTTACAATAGCAAAGACAGGGAATCAACCCAAATGCCTAATAGTTGACGATGGATAGGGAAAATGTGGTACATTTATAAAATGTAATACTACTCAGCCATTAAAAAAGATGAATTAATGAAATGTGTTGGGAAATGGATGGAATTAGAAAAAATAATATTGAGTGAATCATCCGAGACACAGAAAATTAGGCAGCATATTAATTCCCTCATAGGTGGATCATAGTACCAAACCCACATAGTGACATATTCAAAGATAAATCTCTGTAATACCTACAGTAATTACAAAATTATAAACAGCAGGGAAAGGGAAGGAGGAATCCTCTAGAAATAAGGAAAGAGGGGATCATTCTACAGTAGAGAAAATAAATCACCATCAAGTACTGCAAGTAAGTAGCAAGATATCTGGTTAAGCTCATTCACTTTCCTTCCTAGCCCCTTACGATTGAAGGGGCTTGATCTCACCAATCAGGGAAGGCATAGAGTCTGGCAGATAGATGGCAACCCTCCTGCAAATAAGAGACTGAGCACCCCTCATTGTTTGGTCCTACTCCTATTCCATCTATCTTTGAATCTACTCTTATAGTAAGACTCAGTTCAAACAACTTTTTTTCTCTGACTGGGAGATGACCTCCAATACTAATCAGAATGGTGCCAAGGGCAGTGCAGGAAAAGCAAAACTGAAAACAACAAGAAACCAGAACATCAGAAATCCTACATTAATCACATGGAACCAGACCAGCCTAATCTCTTCCCATCCTAAATCTGGGGGAACTTGTGGAAAAGGGGGCAGTAAGATTGTAAGAGCCTAAGGATGGGGAGGAGCAACGGTATGCAAGATATTCCACACAAGTTAGGGCTGAAGTAGCCTTATTTGTACTTTGCATGACCTGTGCAATGACCGACACATCAATGACCCTACAAAGTCTCGCATTGATCACAGGCACTAAGATCCTTAGAGGCTAGAGATTAACAGTCATAATAGTGTTCCCATACTACCCTTTCCCCTACTCCTGCCCCGCCCATGCTCCAGCCAGGACTCACCTCTACCTAGGTAAGCTTCGCCCCCGCCCACCCCCAGAACCCCAGGGCAAATAAGTCAATTCAGTGAAAAATGCACAAAAATTGAAAGAAGACCTAAAGAGTTAAAACAACAATGCCCAAGTCAAGTGCAAATCCATGAGAAACAACACTCAAGTAAACAAATCTCCCACTGAAGGAATTAATCCCATAATGTTAGACTCCAACAAGAACAAACCCACGGAAAATGGCCAAGAAAGCCTGACCCAGGATAACGACTTTCAAAACATGATCATTACCATTTTCAATACTATGAAAGAGGAAATCAGGGAGGAATTAAATGACCACATCAATCACTTTGAAGAGGAACACAACAGACACTTGGAGGAGTTGAGATAAACAGTGCAAGAAACAAAAACAGGCATAGAGCAATTAAAAAAGACTCAAGCAGAGTTTAAAACTTAGCTAAAAGACAAGTTATCTTCAACCCAGAACTCAACAGTCTTATCAGCAGAACTAAGAAGCAGAAAACAGAATTTCAGACCTTGTAGATAAAGGGGGAGTATTAACCAGCTCAATGGAAGAGGTTGTTAAAGCCAAAAAGATACTTCAGAGAAATATTCAAGAGATATGGGACACTCTGAAGAAGCTTAACATGCGTATTTATGGAATACCAGAGCAAGAATCCCAAAATACCACCCCTGAGGAAATTTTTCAAACGATCATCAAGGAAAACTTTCCTTATCTAAGAAAAGAGAGGCCCATACATATACAAGAGGCATTCTGCACCCCAAACAGATATGACCAAAACAGAAGCTCGCCACAGCAAATAATAGTTAAAACACTCCACATTCAAGATAAAGAACTGGTGCTGAGAGCTTCAAGAGAGAAAAAACAAGTCACTTTTAAAGGTAAACCTATTAAAATAACAAATGACTTCTCAGTTGAAACAGTAAAAGCAAAAAGAGCTTGGAGAGACATACTTCAAGTATTGAATGAGCAAAAATATCAACCCAGGCTGATATACCCCGCAAAACTATCCAACATGATCGAGGGAGAAAGAAATATCTTCCAACATAAAGACAACTTGAAGGGATACATGTCCACCAAAACAGGCCTTCAAAAAATGCTAGAAATGATACACAACTTGAAGAAAAAAACAGGCATATCCAGGAGAACAGAAGGCAAGTATAACACCATTAAAAGCGAAGCAATATACTTACAAAAATTACTAATCATAATAAATGTCTGGAATTAAAAATAGTTTCTCCATTATAACACTAAATGTTAATGGAATTAACTCACCAATCAGGAGACACAGATTACAAATTTGGACTGAAAATCCCAATCCATCAATCTGCTGCCAGCAGGAAACGCATCTCACCACAAAAGATAGGCATGACCTAAAAATAAAGGCTCGTCAACAATTCTACAAGCTAATGGAAGCAGAAAACAGGCAGGGATAGCCATTATGCTATCAGAAAAAGTGGACTTCAAACCAAAGAAAATCATACGAGACATGGATGGATACTACATTTTAGTCACAGGTACAATACACCAGGAAAACTTCACAATATTGATTATATATGCAACCAATACGCCCCCCCAACATTCATTTAGCAAACCCTACAACGTCTAAAGTGAGAAATCAATCCCAAAATGATAATCCTCAGGGATTTCAATACCTTCCTCTCAACATGGGATAGATCTACAGGTAAAAAACTTAACAGAGACACTTTGGAGCTTAACCAAACCCTACTAATGGACCGTACAGATCTCTTCGAACTTTGCATCACGCACCAAAGAATACACATTTTTCTCAGCAGCACATGGAACTTTCTCCAAAATAGATCACATATTGGTCCACAAAATGAATCTCCACATATACAGGAACGTTGAAATTCTAGCCTGCACCCTGTCAGATCACCATGGCATAAAGCTTGACATCCACAACACAACAAGCAACAAAAAATACACTAACTCGTGGAAACTTAACACTATGAAGCTGAATGAGAATTGGATTCAGGAAGAAAATACAAAGGAAATTCCAGATTTCCTGAAAGTGAACGATAATGAAAATACAACTTACCAAAATCTCTGGGACATAATGAAAGCTGTCCTAAGAGGTAAGTTCATAGCTCTTAATGCATACATCAAAAAAAATGGAAACATCAGAAATAAACAATTTAACAATATAGCTTAAAGCTTTAGAAATACTAGAGCAATCTGATCCCAAAAGCAGTAGATAGAAGGAGATTAGCAAAATAAGGGGAGAAATATCTGAAATCGAGATTAGGAAAATGATAGAGAAAATCAACCAGTCAAAAAGCTGGTTCTTTGAAAAAATCAATAAGATTGATACACCCCTAGTTAAACTAACCAAAAGGAAGAGAGAGAAAATACAAATTAACCAAATTAGAAATGAAAATGGAGTTATCACTACTGATACCCAAGAAATCCAGAGAATTATAACATCATATTTCAAAAACAAATACTCTGTGAAATATGACATCACAAAAGAGATGGATGAATTCCTAAGTAAACACAACTTACCTAAATTGAATCAGGAAGTTGAAAATTATTTAAATAGTCCTATAACATATAAGGAAATTGAGGAAAAAAATCTCGAATCTTCCCACTTAAAAATGTCCTGGACCAGATGGATTCAGCATAGAGTTCTACCAGACATTTAAGGAGTTAATAACACCAATACTCCTTAAACTATTCCACAAATAGCAAAGGAAGGAACACTACCAAATTCTTTCTATGAAGCTAATATCGTCTTAATCCCAAAACCTAATAAAGATAAGCTTAAAAAAGAAAACTATAGGCGAATCTCTCCGATGAACACAGATGCATAGATTCTCAACAAAGTCTTAGCAAATTGGATTCAAAAACATATCAAAAAGATCATTCACGGGGGTCAAGTAGGTTTTATCCCAGGCACACAAGGTTGGTTCAACATTCTCAAATCAATAAATGTAATTCACCATGTAAAGCAGTCCAAAGTTCAAGACCACATGATACTCTCGATAGATGCAGAAAAAGCTTTTGACAAGATCCAACAGCCCTTTATGATCAAAACCCTAAAGAAGGTTGGAATGGAAGAAACCTTTATCAATATAATAAAAGCTGTATACAACAAGCCAACAGCAAGGATTATACTCAATGGGGAAAAACTTGAAGCATTCCCACTTCGATCAGGAACTAGACAAGGTTGTTCACTGTCACTACTTCTTTTCAATATTGTACTTGAAGTCTTAGCTGAAGCCATAAGACAAGAAAGGGACATAAAAGGGATTCAGGGGCTGGAGAGGTAGCTCAGGGGTTAAGCCTCTGTCTTGCAGGCGGAAGGTCCTGAGTTCGGTTCCTAGACCCCATGTATAGATGCTGGGCGGAAGCAGGGGCAGCGGCCTGCGTTTCTGGTCCTGGTAGGGCGGAGCCTGTGAATCCTGGGGCAGAGTAAACAAGGAGGTGGAAGCGTCCATGGTGGTTCCCGAATTCGCCCACCCGTGATTCTACACACACACACACGCGCGCGCACGCGCACACACGCGCACGCGCACACACACACGCACAATTGAATAAAATAATAATAATTTAAAAAAATTAAAAAAAAAAGGGATTCAAACAGGCTAGGAAGAAGTCAAGCTATCTCTATTTGCAGATGATGTGATCCTATACCTTAGTGATCCCAAAAACTCCACAAGGAAGTACCTGGAACTAATAAAGAAATTCAGCCGGGTGTCAGGATACAAAATAAATGTACAAAAATCAGTGGCCTTCTTATATGCCCAGAATGACAGAAGTGAAAAAGCCCTGAGAGACTCAATCCCATTTACTATAGCCCCTAAAAAAATGAAATACCTTGGATAAACCTAACCAAGGAGGTAAAAGACCTTTACAATGAAAACTTTATAATCCTAAAGAAAGAAATAGCAGAAGACACCAGAATGTGGAAAGATCTCCCATGTTCCTGGATTGCAGAATCAACAGAGTAAAAATGACCATCCTAGGAAGGCAGTATCCAAATTCAATGCTATACGAATTAAAATCCCAAAGCAATTTTTTAAAGAATTTGACCAAACAATCTCAAAGTTCATATGGAGGCACAAAAGACCCAGGATAGCAAAGACAATCCTGAGTAACAAAAACACTGTTGGAGATATCACCATACCAAAACTTAGTCTATACTATAAATCCATAGTTATAAAAACAGTCTGGTACTGGCTCCAAAATAGACACACAGATCAATGGATAAGTGTTGAAGACCCAGATATAAGCCCACAAAATTATAGCCATTTGATCTTTGACAAAGTGGCCCAAAAAATCCAATGGAAAAAGAAAAATATCTTCAACAAATGGTGCTGGCAAAACTGGATCTTCACATGCAGAAAATTAAAACTGTACCTGTACTTGTCACCATGTACAAAAATTAATTCCAAATGGATTAAGGACCTCGATATAAGGCAGACTATAAAAAACATAGGTGAAAGGGTAGGGAACTTCCTGGAGCTGATTGGGCTAGGCCAACAGTTCCTAAACAGACATCCAATGGCACAGTCACTGCCCCCAACTCTCAACAGTTGGGATCTTGTGAAATTAAAGAGCTTCTGTTCATATAAAGAGATTGTAACAGGAGCTCAAAGGCAACACACAGAATGGGAGAAAATCTTTACTAACCTCATGTCTGATAGAGCTCTATTATCCAGAGTGCACAAAGAACTTAGAAAACTATACACCCAGGAAAGTAATGGCCCAATTAAAAAACGGGCTCTGGAGCTTAAAAGAAACTTTACCAGGGATGAAATTAAAATGTCCAACAAATATATTAAAAAATGTTCCACTTCCTTAGCCATAAGGGACATGCAAATCAAAACTTCCCTGAGATATCATCTCACCCCAGTCAGGATGGCAAAAATCCACAATACAAAAAAACACCAAATGCTGGAGAAGATGTGGAGAGAGGGGAACTCTCCTACATTGTTGGCGGGAATGCAGGCTCATACAACTATTCTGGCGATCCGTCTGGAGATTCTTAAAGAAATGAAAGATTGAATGCCATATGACCCTGCTATTCCACTTTTGGGAATAACCCTCCATACAGCAGAGGTTCACCTCGATAGCACATGCACGACCATGTTCATAGGGGCACTGTTACAATAGCAAAGTCATGGAATCAACCTAAATGTCCAACAGTTGACGAGTAGATAAGGAAAAGTGGTACATCTATACAATGGAGTACTACTCAGCCATCAAAAATGATGAATTACTGGAATTTGCCGGGAAATGGATGTCATTAGAAACAATTATATTAAGCAAAGTATCCCAAACCCAGAAAATTAAGCGCCATATGTACGCCTTAATAGGTGGCTCCTAGTATCAAACCCACCTAGCCCACCTAGAGACACTTAAAAATAAATCTCTGTAATACCCACAGTAATTTCAAGGATTATGAACAGGAGGGATGGGGTAGGAGGGCCACACCAGCTAAAAGGAGAGAGGAGACCATGTAACAGCAGACAAAATAGGCCTCCATCAAGGACTGCAAGTAAGTAATGAGACATCTGGTTAAGTTCACAGACTTTCTTTCCTGATCATTTAAAACTGGAGGGGGTGTGATCTCACCAGAAGGGGAGGGCATATAGTCTGGCAGATAAAAAGTGAGCATTTTGCAAATGGGTGATTGATCCCTGACTCACTGCAGTTTCCTACTGTTATTACATCTACCTTTGAATATACTCTTCTAACAAGACTCTAGTTTAATAGCTTTTTATCTCTGGCCAGGGGGTGACATCCAATACCCATCAGGATGGAGTGAAGGGAATTGCAGGAGCAGCAAAATTGCAAAAGAAAATCAACGAACCATAATCCAGAACATCAGAGACTCTATATCAACCACTTAGAACTAGGCCAGTCTAATCTCTCCCCATCCTGAAGCTCAGGGAAATTTGCGGAAGAGGGGGCGGTAAGATTGTAAGAACACAAGGATGGGAGGAGCAATGATATGCAAGATACTCCACACAAGCTAGGGCCAAAGTAATCATATTGGACTGCATGCCCTGCACAATGTCCAGCACACTGTTGACCCTACAAAGTCTAGCATTTGCTAAAGGCACCAAGATCCTTGGAGGTAAGGGATTGACAGCCACAGTAGTCTTCCTATGCTTAATGGGAAAACAGGAAAGGATTCAGGGAAATGCCACTGGGTTCTTGTACGTCATCCGAGAGGAGGGCCCAGAGGAGAGTGTGGCATACACATTAAGGATTCTCTGAGGATTGGCGGGGGAGGCACTGGGAGATGGGGAGGGAGAAGTGAGAGGAGGGGAAGCAGGGGGTTCGGGGGAAGGAGGAGGGAGGGAGAAAATCTGTGTACCTATTAAGTTTGTATGAGCAGAAATAATAATAAAAATATTAAAAAAAATAAATTCAAAATCATTGCATGTGTTTTCCACCTCATCTGGTCATGACATCTTTTTCTAAGACAGCTTCCATAAGAGTGCTCCAAGTCTTCTTGCAGCTTTTTTTTTTTCTTTTTCATTTTGCAACTTGTGTTTGGCTCTCTTTTTCATTCTTTTGAGGCTGTTTGTTACTATATGTCATAGTTTGAGTGTGAGTTTTGCCTCGGGGGGGTAAATGTGTTTGAATCCTTATCTGTTGCTAACATACAGGAAGGTTGTAGGCCCTTCAAGAGATAGCAACTCTGTGAGGAATTCAAGTCACAGGATGGACCTTCAGGTTTGGTTGTCTGGTTCCTCTTCTCTACCTCTTCTGCGTGGTGGCTGCAGTGACCTGAACCTGCCTCATGCTCTTGTCCCCAGCCATATCTTCATCCATGTGATATTGCATAATGAACTACATCCCCTCAGAACTGTAATGCAAATAAAGCTTCCTTTGTCCCTTAAGCTGGTTGTGCATGAACATTGGCTCACAGCATTAAAGGTAAAACTACAGTACTACTTAACCCAGGCTAGCCCACATCTCTTCAATCACCAGGTTAACATTGAACAAATCAGAGAGGAAATGCAAGTGTTCCTGCAATCAAATGAATTCATCTGAGTTTTGTATTACTGAGGATTCAGTGGTACACTTGGGCCCCTCTTTAGACATACTACTAATATGAGAACTCTATTATTTCTCTTTTTCATTACTATCTTTAACTCTCTGATGTAGCATTCTTGAAAGGCGTTCCCCTAGTTGATTTTGAACTCCAGAACTCAAACTATCTGCCTACCTCAGCCTTTCAAATAGCATTTTTGCAGGCATGTGTTGCTATGCCCAACATGAATACTAGCCACTTGAAATAAGCCATTATAAGAAGAATAGTTTACGGAAAAGGTGAAAGTCTCTAAACTTTATGAAACATTATTACACAAATCGATGTTTATATTGTAGATATTATGAAAGGAGAAGAAACTGGTGTACCTATTAAGTTTGTATGAGCTGAGATAATATTAATACATATATATATATAAAGAATTGCAAAGAAAATCTGTTTAAGTAAACAGCAGCCTTTCCAACTCTTAGGAAAGATATGGATAGCCATGTGCAGGAAACCTGGGCAGAGATTCTAGGTGCCCCTTACCTGGATCATAATCATGACTGAATTCAAGTGTCTAAAGTAATACTCATGGATTTGGGGGTTATCCAAAGATTCACAACAGATCAAAAGTTAAAATTCATAGTAACTGAGAGGCTTTATTAAAAAGAAAAAGAGAGAAATAGAGACAGAAAGAGAGGGAGAGAAAGAGAGAGAGAGAGAGAGAGAGAGAGAGAGAGAGAGAGAGAGAGAGAGAGAGAGAGAGAGAGAGAGAGAGACCAGGGCTTATACACATGGGTAGGATGATGTATGTGCAGCCCTGGAGTTATGTCTCCACACAGTTTTTATATGCAAAGGACAAAGGAGGTTATAAGCTCCCTTTGGGTGCAGATACATCAGTTGACTCACTGGCACTAGCAAAGCAATTTAGCAGGCAGTGTTTACATTCTTATTAACATGTAGGCTTCTTGCAGACCCTCTGGCCAAATGGCATTCCAGAGGGGAATTCTAGAGAATGGTCAGGAGTGAGCATTTGTATTAAATTTTTTATACATTTTTTATTATTATTTCAGCTCATAGAAACTTAATAGGTACACCAGTTCCCTCCCTCCCTCCTACTCCCCCCGAACCCCCTCCCCTAACCCCTCCCTCCCCATCCCCCAGTGCCTCCCACCCCAATTCCCAGAGAGTCCTTTCTTGTGCATGCCTGACTCTCCTCTGGGCCCTACTCTCCGATGACATACTAGGACCCAGTGGCATTTCCCTGAACACTTCCCTGTGTTACCCTTAAGCACAGGAACACTGCTGTGGCTGTCAATCCCTTGCCTCCAAAGATCTTGGTGTCTTTCGCAGATGCTAGACTTTGTGAGGTCAATAATGTGTTGGACATTGCGCAGGGCATGCAAAGTCCAATTATGATTCCTTCGGTCCTAACTTGTGTGGAGTATCTTGCAAATCATTGCTCCTCCCATCCTTGTGCTCTTACAATCTTACCGCCCCCTCTTCCGCAAATTTCCCTGAGCTTCAGGATGGGGAGAGCTTAGTCTGGCCTAGTTCTAGGTGGTTGATATAGAGTCTCTGAAGTTCTGGATTGTGGTTTGAAGATTTTCTTTTGCAGTTTTGCTGCTCCTGCAATGCCCTTCACTCCATCGTGATGGGCACTGTATGTCACCCCCTGGCCAGAGACAAAAAGCTGTTAAACTGGAGTCTTATTATAAGAGCACATTCAAGGGTAGATGTAATAAAAGTAGGAAACCTCAGTGAGGGAGGGGTCAATCACCCATTTGCAAAATGGTTACTTTTTATCTGCGAGACTATATGCCCTTCCTTTCTGGGGAGATCATACCCCCTTAGTTGTAAATGATAAGGAACAAACGTCTGTGAACTTAACCAGGTTTCTCATTACTTACTTGCAGACCTTGATGGAGGCCTATTTTCTCTGCTGTAACATGGTCCCCTCTCTCCTTGTTTCTGGTGTGGCCCTCCTACCCCATCTCTCTTATTCATAATCCTTAGAATTACTGTGTTACATAGGTTTACTTTTGAGTGTCTCAATGTGGGCTGGGTGAGTTTGGTACTAGGAGCCACCTATTAGGGAGTACATATGGCGCTTAATTTTCTGGGTTTGGGATACTTCACTTAATATAATTGTTTCTAATGACATCCATTTCCCGGCAAATTCCAGTAATTCATCATTTTTGATGGCTGAGTAGTACTCCATTGTATAGATGTACCACGGTTTCCTTATCCACTCGTCAACTGTTGGACATTTAGGTTGATTCCATGACTTTGCTATTGTAAACAGTGCTGCTATGAACATGGTCGAGCTTGTGCTATCGAGGCAAACCTCTGCTGCATGGGGTGTTATTCCCAAAAGTGGGATAACAGGGTCATATGGCATTTCAATCTTTAATTTCTTTAAGAATCTCCAGACGGCTTGCCAGAGTGGCTGTATGAGCCTGCATTCCCACCAACAATGTAGGAGAGTTCCCCTCTCTCCACATCCTCTCCAGCATTTGTTGTTGTTTGTATTGTGGATTTTTGCCATCCTGACCGGGGTGAGATGATATCTCAGGGAAGTTTTGATTTGCATTTCCCTGATGGCGAAGGATCTGGAGCATTTTTTAAGATATTTGTTAGACATTTTAATTTCATCCCTGGTTAAGTTTCTTTGAAGTTCCAGGGCCCATTTTTTAATTGGGCCAGTGTTTTCCTTGGAGTTTAGTTTTCTAAGTTCTTTGTACACTCTGGACACTAGAGCTCTGTCAGATATGTAGTTAGTGAAGATTTTCTCCCATTCTGTAGGTTGTTTTGAGCTCGTGGTACAATCTCTTTATCTGAACAGAAGCTCTTTAATTTCATAAGATCCCAACTGTTGAGAGTTGGTAGCAGTGACTGTGCCATTGGATGTCTGTTTAGGAAGTGTTGGCCTAGCCCAGTCAGCTCGAGGGTGTTCCCTATCCTTTCAACTATGGTTTTTAAAGTCTCTGGCCTTAAATCAAGGTTCTTGATCCATTTGAAATTAAGTCTTGTACATGGTGACAAGTATGGTTCCAGCTTTAATCTTCTGCATGTGGAGATCCAGTTTTGCCAGCACCATTTGTTGAAGATGCTGTTCTTTTTCCATTGGATTCTTTGGGCCCCTTTGTCAAAGACCAAATGGCTGTATTTTTTGGGCTTCTATCTGGGTCTTCAACCCTTATCCATTGATCTGTGTGTCTATTTTGGAGCCAGTACCAGGCAGTTTTTATAACTATAGATTTGTAGTATAAACTAAGGTTTGGTATGGTAATACCTCCAGCAGTGTTTTTGTTACTCAGGATTGTGTTTCCTATCCTGGGTCTTTTGTGCCTCCCTATGAATTTTGAGATTATTTGTTCAACTTCTTTAAAGAATTGCTTTGGGATTTTAATTGGTATAGCATTGAATTTGTATATTGCCTTTGGTAGGATGGTCATTTTTACAATGTTGATTCTACCAATCCAGGAACATGGGAGGTCTTTCCACCTTCTGGTGTCTTCTGCTATTTCTTTCTTTAGGGTTTTAAAGTTTTCATTGTAAAGGTCTTTTACCTCCTTGGTTAGGGTTATACCAAGATATTTCATTTTTTTAGGGGCTATAGTAAATGGGATTGTTTCTCTCAAGGCTTTTTCACTTCTTTCATTCTGGGCATATAGGAAGGGTTCTGATTTTTGCACATTTATTTTCTATCCTGCCACCCTGATGAACTTCTCAATTAGTTCCAGAAGCTTCCTGGTGGAGTTTATGGGATCACTCAGGTATAAGATCATGTCATCTGCAAATAGGGATAGCTTGACTTCTTCCTTGCAGATTTGAATCCCTCTTATGTCCCTTTCTTGTCTTATGGCTTCAGCTAAGACTTCAAGTACAATATTGAATAGAAGTGGTGAGAGTGGACAGCCTTGTCTAGTTCTTGATCGAAGTGGGAATGCTTCCAATTGTTCCCCATTGAGCATAATCCTTGCTGTGGGCTTGTTGTATACAGCTTTTATTATATTGATAAAGGTTCCTTTCATTCCTACAGTCTCTAGCGTTTTGATCATAAAAGGCTGTTGGATTTTGTCAAAGGCTTTTTCTGCATCTATCGAGAGTATCATGTGGTCTTGGACTTTGGACTGCTTTACATGATGAATTACATTTATTGATTTGCATATGTTGAACCAACCTTGTGTGCCGGGGATGAAGCCTACTTGGTTCCCGTGAATGATCTTTTTGATGTTTTTTTTTTTTAATGTTTTTTTTATTATTATTATTTATTCAACTGTGGGCATGTGCGTTGTGTATGTGTGCGCGCCTGTGTGTGTGTGTGTGTGTGTGTGTGTCTGTGTGTGTAGAACCATGGACGTATTCGGGAACCACCATGGACGCCTCCATCTCCTTCTGCCCCGGGATTCACAGGCTCCGCCCTACCAGGACCAGAAGCGCAGGTCGCCCCCGCATCCGTCTGGTGTTTATACGTGGGATCTGGGATCCGAACTCAGGCCCTTCTGCCTGCAAGGCGGAGGCTTAACCCCTGAGCCACTTCTCCAGCCCTTTGATATGTTTTTGAATCTGATTTGCTAAGACTTTGTTGAGAACCTTTGCGTTTGTGTTCATCAGAGAGCTCGCCCTTAGTTTTCTTTTTTAAGTGAATCTTCATTAGGTTTTGGGATTAAAACGATATTGGCTTCATAGAAGGAATTTGGTAGTGTTCCTTCCTTTGCTATTTGGTGGAACAGTTTAAGGAGTATTGGTGTTATTAGCTCCTTAAATGTCTTCTAGAATTCTGTGCTGAATCCATCTGGTCCAGGACATTTTTTGGTGGGAAGATTCGAGATTACTTCCTCAATTTCCTTATATGTTATAGGACTATTTAAATAATTCACAACCTCCTGATTCAATTTAGGTAAGTTGTGTTTACTTAGGAATTCATCCATCTCTTTTGTGTTGTCAAACTTCACAGAGTATAAGTTTTTGAAATATGATGTAATAATTCTCTGGATTTCTTGGGTATCAGTAACTCTATGTTCATTTCTAATTTTGTTAATTTGGGTTTTCTCTCTCCTGCTTTTGGTTAATTTAGCTAAGGGTGTATCAATCTTATTGATTTTTTCAAAGAACCAGCTTTTATGACTGGTTGATTTTTTCTATCATTTTCTTAATCTCGATTTCAGATATTTCTCCCCTTATTTTGCTAATCTCCTCTCTTCTACTACTTTTGGGATCAGATTGCTCTAGTTTCCCTAAAGCTTTAAGCTGCATTGTTAAGTTGTTTATTTCTGATGTTTCCATTTTTTGATGAAAGCATTAAGAGCTATGAACTTACCTCTTAGAACAGCTTTCATTGTGTCCCAGAGATTTTGGTAAGTTGTATTTTCATTATCATTCACTTTCAGGAAATCTTGAATTTCCTTTTTAATTTCTTCCTGAATCCAGTTCTCATTCAGCATCATATTGTTAAGTTGCCAGGAGTTAGTGTATTTTCTCTTGTTTGTTGTGTTGTTGTGGATGTCCAGCTTTAGGCCGTGGTGGTCTGATAGGGCACAGGTTAGAAATTCAACTTTCTTGTATATGTGTAGATTCGTTTTGTGGCCCAATATGTGATCTATTTTGGAGAAAGTTCCATGTGCTGCTGACAAAAATGTGTATTCTTTGGTGCGTGGATGAAAAGTTCAATAGAGACCTGTAAGGTCCATTTCTTTGAGGGTTTGATTAAGTTCCAAAGTGTCTCTGTTAAGCTTGTGACCTGTTGATCTATCCCATGTTGAGAGGGCGGTGTTGAAGTCCCCAAGAATTAGTGTTTGGGGGTTGATTTCTTGCTTCAGATGCTGTAGGGTTTTCTTAATGAATGTGGAGGGGCCCGTATTGGATGCATATATGTTCAGTATTGTGAAGTCTTCCTGGTGAATTGTACCTGTGACTAAAATGTTGTATCCATTCGTGTCTCTTGTAATTTTCTTTGGTTTGAAGTCCACTTTGTCTGATAGCATAATGGCTACCCCTGCCTGTTTTCTGCTTCCATTTGCTTGTAGAATTGTTGACCAGCCTTTTATTTTTAGGGCATGCCTATCTTTTTTGGTGAGATGGGTTTCCTGCTGGCAGCAGATTGATGGATTATGATTTTTAATCCAAATTTGTAATCTGTGTCTCTTGATCAGTGAGTTAATTCCATTAACATTTTGTGTTATAATGGAGAAACTATTTTTAATTCCAGACATTTATTATGTTTAGTAGTTTTTATAAGTATATTGCTTCGCTGTTAATGGTGTTATACTTGCCTTCTGTTCTCCTTGATATGCCTGTTTTTTTCTTCACGCTTGAGTATCATTTGTAGCATTTTTTGAAGGCCTGGTTTGGTGGACATGTATCCCTTAAAGTTGTCTTTGTGCTGGAAAATTTTTCTTTCTCCCTCGATCATGATAGATAGTTTTGCAGGATAAATCAGCCTGGGTTGACATTTTTCCTCATTCAATACTTGAAGTATGTCTCTCTAAGCCTTTCTTGCTTTTACTGTTTCAGCTGAGAAGTCATTTGTTATTTTAATAGGTTTACCTTTAAAAGTGACTTGTTTTTTCCCCTTAAAGCTCTCAGCACCAGTTCTTTATCTTGAGTGTGGAATGTTTTAACTATTATTTGCCATTGCGAGCTTCTGTTTTGGTCGTATCTGTTTGGGGTGCGGAATGCCTCTTGTATATGGATGGGCCTCTCTTTTTTTAGACGAGGTAAGTTTTCCTTGATGATCGTTTGAAAAATTTCCTCAGGGGTGGTAGTTTGAGATTCTTGCTCTGGTATTCCATGAATACGCATGTTAGGCTTCTTCAGGGTGTTCCATATTTCCTGAATATTTCTCTCAAGTATCGTTTTGGCTTTAACAACCTCTTCCATTGAGCTGGTTAATACTCCCACTTTATCTTCAAGGTCTGAAATTCTGTTTTCTGCCTCTTAGTTCTGCTGATAAGACTGTTGAGTTCTGGGTTGAAGATAACTTGTCTTGTAGCTCAGTTTTAAACTCTGCTTGAGTCTGTTTTAACTGCTCTATGCCAGTTTTTGTTTCTTGCACTGTTTTTCTCAACTCCTCCAAGTGTCTGTTCTGTTCCTCTTCAAAGCAATTTATTCGATTATTGAATTCCTCCTGGATTTCTTCTTTCATAGTATTTAACATGGTAATGATCATATTTTGAAAGTCGTTATCCTGGGTCAGGCTTTCATGGCCATTTTCCATGATGTTTTTCTGGTTGGAGTCTAACATTATGGGATTAATTCCTTCAGTTGGAGATTTGTTTACTTGAGTGTTGTTTCTCATGGATTTGCACTTTGACTTTGGCATTGTCGTTTTAACTCTTAAGATCTTCTTTCAATTTCTGTGCATTTTTCACTAAACTGAATTATTTGGCCTGGGGTTCTGGGGTTGGGCATGGACGGAGCATACTTAGGTCGAGGTGAGGCCCGGCTGGACTGCGTGCCACCCAGGCGGCGGAGTGGGGGAAGGGAGGATGGGGCGTCGGTGGGGCGCTATTTAATCTGGGGGAGCTGGGGTGGGCCCAGGCAAAGAGGGGGTATCCTCCTCCCACGTGCCCTGCGGAGCTCCGGCTGGATGGTGGGATGGAGCTGGGTCCCTTGGGTCGCCTAATGTTCTGGGGGTGGGCGCACGAGTCCTGGGTGGCAGATTGGGGGAAGGGCAGCATTTGTATTTCTTGCCAGCAGTTTCTCAGGCTTAAGAATTCATTTTTAGGGGCTGGAGAGGTGGCTCAGGGGTTAAGCCTCTGCCTTGCAGGCAGAAGGTCCTGTGCAGAGTTTGGATCTCAGACCCCACCTACAGACGCCGGGCAGAAGCCGGGGCGGCCTGGGTTTCTGGTCCTGGTAGGGTGGAGCCTGTGAATCCCAGGGCAGAGTGAACAAGGAGGAGGTGGAGGTGTCCATGGTGGTTCCTGAATTTGTCCCTGGTTCTAAACACACACTCACACACACACACACACACACACACACACACACGCATCATTGAGTAAATAATAATAATAAAAAATTTTAAAAAACGAATTCATTTTTAATATTTTTCCTTTCATACTTCTCCCATACAATATAAGTTACCTGTATTTGGTTCTCCTTCCATGGGAGTCTGGGTCAGTAAATATGTCGCAAACTAGCTCCACTGTATCCTCCTCAGCTATTTGGAAACCTTACCTGCCAATTTTTTGAAGTTCTATGTAGGGCACATGCATGTCCATTAAAGAATGCTTTGACCTCACAGTAGCTTTGTGTTTTACAAACAACAATGCATTTCACAGTGCAGTTCTCATTGCCCCAAAGCAAAACTGACTTTCTGTTCCTTTGAAGACTGCCTTTGGTGTTTTGGGCTTCCTTAGTTTCAAGGAAACCTCAGTGTACATAGGGGTTTGTCATAGTTAGATACAGATGTCAACTTTTTGGGTGAGGTATGGGGCTCTAGGCACTTTTAGAAAACTACTAGTTGAGTTAAGTGCAGAGTGAACCTGTAGGATTTTATCTAGTTGAAACATGGGCAGACATAGCCCATGGAGAGTAGGACTATACTGTGGACAGAGGAATGAAATGCAGAGAGCTGGTTGAGGAACGATACGTCCTTCTGGATACTTAGCTCCTCTGCTAAGGATCGTCCCTCTCTCGGCTGTTACATGGATGTGATGTAGTCAGTTTTCTTGGTCCTTGGTGTTGCTGTGGATCCTCTTACCAAGCTGGACAAGCAAGTGTAACCAGGAATCATAGAAAATTAAACCCCTTGTGCCCTTAAGCTGTATTTCTATGACTTTATCAACAGCCATGCATATAGCTGCTGCAGGCCTTATGTTTGCCTCCAGGAAGTAATTAGCATACAGCCTCCTCTGCCACAAAGATCCAAAGGAAGCAACCATAGCAGTGATGCGCATGACATGGGCAGGAGATTCTTCAGGTCCGCAGAGGAGAAACAAAGCATCTTCAGCTGCATGTGAGTTGTAGCCATGAAACCCTGAGGAGACGATCAGAATTGTGGTGTTTTCTGTTTTATCTAGTCACTAGCCACAGGGTTGGCTTCAATTCTCAACTGTTGCAGTAAGTGCAGCAGTAAACTCTTGGGTGTGCAGTATTCCTGTGGTCTACTCACATGGATTCATTGAATACCCAGGAGTATTCAATAGGATAATTCCATTGTTAGCTTCTTGAGCATCTCCAGACTGGTTCCCAGTGTGATGGCCCCAGGCATTCCCAACAGCAACTCCAAAGTGTTTCTCTTTAAACTAATCAGTACCAACATGACAAGATCTTCTGGATAGTAAATATTCCAAATGAAGTCATCATTATTTTTGCTTTATTTTTATTAATCATTGAAAGAAGATAATTTAAAACCCTTAAGAAGTTGTAGAAATCTCTAGTGTACTGTTCTTCTTAAGAGTAATAGTTTTCAGAACACAGGTTGCTGAGCCTTCTAGTGATCTATTTGATGTCACCTGCACCTATGTACTCAGAATAAGCTTAGATCATTTTTACATTTTGGATGCACACGCTGTGCTGTGTAGTTTGTGCCTGGTGGCATCATGAATGGTCTTTGCCTGGTTTGCCCATGGGACAGAGAACTCAGCTGTGCCTTGCTGCTCTGTTGCTCCTCCTCACGTTCAGGGTCAGAGAAATGTTTTAATGATGCACCCGAGGGAACTAACCATTAAGACACCATTCAAGTGGGAAGGTTTTTGTAAGGGGCTGTACCACTGTGTGAGGAGCTTTTGTACTTTGCAAACAGTAATAAACTCCAGCATCTTCAGCTTCCACCCTGCTGATTTGGAGTGTGAAATCTGTCCCTGACCCACTGCCAATGAACCTGTCAGGAACCCCAGAATCCCTGTTGGAAACCTTATAAATCAGGAGCTGTGGGGACTTCCCGGGCTTGTGCACGAGCCACCACAAGTAGGTGTTTCCATCACTGTGCACCAGGCTCTCACTGGACTTGCAGGAGATGGAGGCCACCTCTCCAGAAGCAACAGACAGAGACAGTGGGGTCTGGGTCATGACTATATCTCCAGATGATCCTTAAACAATGAGAGACAAGGACATAGTCACATGCAGAGAATAAACTACTCACATTTTGGTTAACATTTTGTAAAAAATTACTATGGTAACTTTGATTCAAAGACACAAGATATCCAATTAAGAATAATCCATGAATTGTAAACTATAGCAGGCTATCTAAACCTCCCCCAATACATCACCTTGTTTGTATGTGACAGTCCCCCTCAGAGCTCAGGTGTCTGTTATTGCAGAAAATACCAATCATATGTCACATGTGCATAGAATGAACATAGCAACCAGCAGGCTCCAGAGCTCACCCACTTGTGCCTGTCCTACTCCTAGAAGCCCTCTGTCCTTACCACAGACACAGAGCATTAGTAGCCCAAGGAGCTGAGCAGGGAACTTCATTGTGAGATGGTGAACTGAAGAGTCCAGTCCAGTGGAAGAAGGATAAGAACTGAGCTTTTATCTCACAGTTGAAGGGTAGGGGCTCCCTAGGGAGACACATGCAAATTGCCTAGTGGGTGAAGCAAAGTGTAAAGAGCAAAGGGGAGAGTGGGAGGCCTGTGAGATGAGACATTGATACAAATTCTCTGAGGTAGGAAGATGCCTGCAGCACTAGAGAGGAGGTGGCTGTGTAAGTCTGTTGTGTCTGAGGACAGGATGTGCACTGCCCTCAGCCCAGCACAGCAGTGGTGACCTCGCCATGGACATGTGCGCAGTCCAGTGTCTGTAAAGGAAAGTTGCAATGTTTGTCTCCCTTCCAGCCACACACATGTAGAAGTGGGTCCCGTGTCCACATGCTGGTCTTTAGAGCTTTCCTCCATTTATAGCACTGAGTGGAGCTTAGTTAACATCATGTTCTCACTCTGTAGCAGGTGTGCAGTGGCTCTGGAGGGCTGGAGGTGGGCCTCATGGTTGGCTGCTGCAGTTATTCTGAAAGTTGCTGATAAATTAACAAAATCACTTAAGTACCAAGGGATTTAATTTTGGGTTACTATTGGCTGGTTACAATTCCTTTCTGTATTTGTAGGAGAGCATATACAAACAAAGGCTGAGTAAATCAGTCAAACCATGTCCACAATCCTGAAAGAGAGACAATGCAAACTTTTCAGACTACCATGTCTTGCCAAGTATACAGAAAGATATCAGTTTTCTCAATGAATTCCCTCCATCTTATTCACCTGCCTAAGGACTTACATGGGCTGTGCCTTCCCCATCAGATAGCCAATCTCTCAAGGATCCACTCCAGGATTAGTTCTTACAATTGTACTTCCTATTCTCTAGTGACACACCAAGAACTTGAACTATCAACAACTAGGTGGACACCTCTATCAATGACAGGGCTCTATGCTCAATACCTTCTCTCTTGCATTGGCCATTGTACCTTGTTAATCAATGATTTTTTTTCCTTGATGGTTGGGGCAATTTCTTTCTAGGTGGGTCAGGCAGGGCTAGAACTTGCTCTGCACTGCAGTCTGTGCATATTGGTGGTATGTCTTCCTCCACGTTATTGATTGTACATGTGCCCACCTTGTTTTCAATTGTATGTTGTGTTTCTCTCTTTTCCATACTTTTTGTATAGTATTACATTCATAATTTTCATATAATTATTTGATAATTCTGATATTTGCACATAATGCATGCTGTGTGAATTTTTCTATAGGTTTTTATTTGCACTTACCAAAGATTTTTTTTGTTTGTTTAGATACTGCGATTTACTAACTTTGTGGGATATTGTCTTGTAAATTTTTTAGTAAACTTTCCTGAGGACTTGGGAGGGTCTGTCTCCTTTCAGAGAGGGTTTTGCTTGTGTAAAATGAAGCAATTTAACCCTATTTAAAGGATGGTGACTTCTACACCTTTTATATCAGGGCTTGTAAGCCTTTCACACTCAGCACCACTGGCCATGGGTCAGATAGAAGGCTCAATGGTGAAAGGCACTTTTGTTGCCAAGTTAGATGGTCTTGGCTTTTAACCTTGAATCCCAAATTATGGAGAGAAAATACAGGAAGAAGTTGTCAGTTACACTCTGCCCTCCATACAAGTGCTTTAACAGATTCACACATGTATGTGCTCATGTGCACACAGATACTAAATAGTAAGTGTGCACAGATACTATCTCCACTGTAGAAAATCTTGATTCAACATGAAGAATTATTGATACATCAAATCATGCAAAAATTGTTTTTGAAACACTATTGCTATGTATTTAATTTTATAATTTTTAGTGATGTCATCAGTTGGATGCAACTTTTGAAATAAATATGCTTGTTTAATTTTACGAATGTAACTAAACCTGATATTTGATGTTGCAGTGTGTAAAGCACCCTCTAGTTTTTTCAGATTGGGTGGATATTGTGATGTTATCATTGCCAATGCTGAGACAGCTGCTTTGCATGATCACATAACACAAATTCCAAGAGAAACTTTCCTGCTTGTAAGAAAGTGTGGAAATGCTGTCTTAATCTCTACTCAAAATACTATTAACTACTGGTCATGAGATTCAAGATAGCAACTCAGACAGCACCTTTAAAAATCATATCTTCTAACCCATTGCAGCCCAAAGACATGAATTTCATTCATGATGAAGAGTTATGGTTGGAATATACAGTATGTTTTCAAATAGAAAATATCTTTGTATCTATAGTCAAAACACTGCATGTCAAAGCACACAATGTTATCAAGCCTGAACTGTGGCTCAGATCAGGACTTTGACTTTGGTCTTGTGACTCATTGAGTTTGACCAGAGTACTTGGCATGGAATTCTCATTCGAAGTGTGGAGACTCAGAAGTGGACACACAACTGAAGACAATGATCACACTGCAGCTTCTCCCTGAATCTCAGCAGCAGAGAAACTAGCCAATCCTACCATATCCTCCCCCACCCATGCCTGAGTCCTGTCAAGCACATTCCTGTGCAAACCCAGTGCAACATCCACATGCTGTGAGGGTGTGATTGCATTGCTGTACCATCTACAGAGGTGAGACTTCTCAGCCTTTATCTCTGTCTTACAGTCCTCACATTCCTTCTACACCCTCGTCTTCTTCAGGGTTCTCTTAGTGGGGATGGTGTAGATGTGTTGTTCAGGGCTGAGCACTGAGTTATCATCAGCATCTTCTGAAACCAGGAATCCTGAGTTTGCCGCCCTTCTTAGGAAGAGAAGATTTTCTGATGATCGTTGGTAGTAGTTTTGTCTCAATGTATGAAAATCAGGGTTTGGAGGGAGGTCAATGCTGTGTCAGTTTAACTAGGAAATAGGTTTAAATCAATTCCTTGGGCCTATGACCTCAACATCATGTGTTTTGAATGTGTTTCCAGCACAAGTATGAATAATTTCTATATTAAATGAACTAATTCTCTGCTATTATTTGCAGAGAATTATTTGCATACAATAATCTTTTTCCTACAGAACAATTTCAATGTATGGAAACTTTTCCAGTCACTTAAAAAGAGCATTAAACAGTGAAGATTATGGCATGTGACTTTCACGCATAGGCTTATATTTTCACTTTAAAGCTTTATTTCCCCATTTGCATGTGTGTATACATGTTCACGTGTGTGTGCTGCATGTTTTTTCCGTGGTGTCTGTGCCCATATGTACATACAATGGTCAGAGGTTGCACCTAGGAATCATCCTTGATCGCTCTTGCATATTAGTCTGAGACATGGTCTCTAATCAAGCCTAATGTGCACAGACAGGACCAGTCTGCCTAGGCAGCCTGCTCTTAGGGATTTCCAGTCTCCTTCTGTGCATGAATTTACAGGTGACTGGCACAACCGCAAGCATTTCAAGTTGGAATGACAATCTCAAGTGCAGTCCCCTTGTAGGGACTTAGGTCCTCTCATCTTGACAAAGGACTGTGCCATCTCTCTAGCCTCATAATTTCTTATTATCCACCTCTTCCATTTGTTGAAGGTCTAAAAATTCTCTCTACTGTTCATAATAAATATTGGCCAAGACTGAATTTGTATTTTTTGTTTTGGTTCTGGTTATCTTTGTATCCATATCTTTCTCTAAGAAAGCGTCACATATGGGGCTAAACAATTTTCTATTTTTCTTTCATTTTTACTTTTTTCTTTTTTAGTGCTTTATTAGAAAGTGTTCCACTGAACATTTCACAGGATGGCTATGAACTCCTATCTCTTCCACTTGGGTGCCAGATTTGACAATGTGCCACTGTGTCTCACAGAAGCCTGAGTTTGTACAACCTCAGCACTGGATCCACACCCCCTCCATCTTACCCTGACCTCCTTTGGACTGCAGCATCCCTCCTGGCCAAGGCAGAAGTGCAAGAAATGATCCCTTGATATTTGAATCAGCTCAGATGAAGATTTCTGCCCCTGTGCAGCTTACAATACCGGTTGCTCACATATCATGCTTTGTTGCTTATTATCCTATAGTTCTGCAATAAATGAGCCATGTTTAGTGACTTGAAACTCTTGCACATACAATCTGGGTAAGGAATGACTGTGTCCTCTGCCCAGGGTTCAGGGGCTGCAGCAATGCTATTGCTGAGAATACATTCTCATCTGGAGACTGAAGATTCTTCCTCATCCTGCTTGTTTGCAATGTTATTCTCTTTGTGATCCTGATGCTGAGAATCCCAGATGTTATCAAGATACTTCCTGTGAGACACTCAAGTGGCCTACAGGCCACTGAAATTCATGGATATGTGGGATACTCAGTAGGCAAAAAATCAGAGGAGAGAGAATCCAGAGGAGAGAGGGAATACAGATTTTCTCTCTCACTGCTTTTGACAATTGAACTATAATATGTCATGTTTAGAACATTTTAGGTTGATATTTTTAAAAGTATGTTGAGTGTCTTGCACTTGGGTATCCATGTATTTCCTAGATTTACGAAAGATTCAGCTATTGTTCACTTGAACAGGTTTTCTTTTTCCTTTTTTTTTTTGATTTTTTCTGTTTTTCTACTCATAAAAACTTAACAGTTACACCAGTCCCTCCCTCCCTCCAACCCCCTATCCCCCTGTGTCCATCTCCGCTCCCCCTTCCCTCCCCATCCCCCAGTGCCTCCCCCTCACATCCCTGGAGCATCCTTTAATGTGCATGCCAAACTCTCCTCTGGGTCTTCCTCTCTGATGAGATGCAAGGACCCAGTGGCATTTCCCAGAACCCTTTCCTGTGTTCCTCTTAAGCATAGGAACACTACTGTGGCTGTCAATCCCTTGCCTCTAAGGATCCTAGTGTCTTTAGCAAATGCTAGACTTTGTGAGGTCAATAGTCTGTCTCAGAGTCCATAGAGCCTTCCATTGTGAGAAGGAGGTGCTGCTACTTTAAAACAAGAAAAGCACCATTAGTGGGGAACAGAAAGTGACCTTGTGAACTTCGCACATATTGTAATGTATGGAACTCTATGCAAAAACACACAAAAGTGTGTTAATGTGTACATTCACATGTTTGTGCATGTATGTATATATGTGCGTTTTTATGCGTCTATGTGTTGTGTGTTCATGTTCCTTTGTGTGTGTGTGTGTGTATATATATGTATATACATGTGATTGCATGTAATTGTTTGTGTGTATATATGTCTCTGTGCATGTGTGCTTTATTTCTGACATACGGTCTGTACCCAACTGGCTATGTAGCTTAGGCTGTCTTTAGACTCAAGATTCTCCTTCCTTAGCACCTAAGTGTAGGGATTTAAGAACTGTGACACAATACCAGATGGAATTGAGTATTTTAAAACTGTAACATAGATCAGTCAAGAACACTAATTTTCTGGAGAATTTCATGCAAGCAGTATAACAGTGGCAACAGAAATTTTAGCTGTATATTATTTGTTTCCCTAATAATCCTACTGAAAATGAAATTTCCATGAAATGAGTGATTCGGCCATAAATTTTTCCCCTCAGTCTTTAGCTGTGTAATTCTACATTGGTGTATTGTGACTCAATAAAGAATTGCTGCATGAGAATTTGGAGACTGACTGTTCATTTGCTCATCAGGAGGAGGCTCTGTGACACCTTAGTCACCTTCCCAGAGGTATTTGGGAGGTTACAGATCACAGTGCTGACCTACAGATGGTGACTAGCATGATCCTTATATATGCTGTGCTTAAGCTTCCAAGTTACAGCTGCCCTGGGCTTTCTTTGGATGTATGGATGGAGCTGCACGTTGTCCTACAGGAGTAACTTTGAACACGGTATTTCAGAGGTGATTTCTGATCATTTGTAGGCACGTGATCGCTTTTCTGGGACTACTCAGTACATTTATCTCTCTGCTACTTGTCTCCAGGATGCACTGTGTGTACTGTTGTTTATAGACTCTCCGATGCTATACAGGCTCCCGCAGCCCAACCCTGGCTTCCAGAGATCTGATGCCAATAGTTTTCTTTAGGAGACAGGGCCAGAGCTCCAGACAGGTGCACAACATCAAATTGTTGACACAGCCCACCTTCAGCTGCTGCAGGGCTCAGGAAGGTAGTTTAGATGTGTAACAATCTACAATAAAAAATTAGGCATGTAAAAACAAGTAAAAATATTTCATTTATCCTAGTATAAATAGGACATCTAAGCCACTCCCACCACTTCTCCAAATCTCAGGGAACATTGAAGAAGAGAGAAAGGTAAGACTGGAGAATCCTGAAGTGGGACAGAGGTGTAGCCAGACAAGGTTTTCTGGACAGCTATTGATATTTACGCAACACCTGCACATCAGTGGTTCTATCAACATTTCAGTACATAGGGGAAAGTTCTCAAGAGACCCCATGCTTCCCTGAGCAACTTGTGAGAGCTAAAACGGATGGGGGAGGAAACAGAAGGTGCTTTCCTCAAAGGTACACCCAGTGGTGTATGATTCATACTCCACCAAAAGCTCAGGTACAAGTCACCCTGCATGGGAACAGATTTGTTTCAAAAAATAAGGTGGGTTATTGGGAGAAAAAGATAGCTAATCTCAACATTTGTTCTGTACAAGATCATGCATACACACATGCATACATGTGCATATGCATTTGTGCATGCACACACAGGGACACACATACATGTAAACAAGAACACATGGACATGCTCACAGAGGTATACATACACACATGCTTGCACACAAACAAACATATGGACATGCAGTCAAACATACACAGACACATAAACACACAGTATATAGAATCTGGAAAAATGTTGGGTTTATTTACAGAATCATTTGAAATAAAATACTTTTCTGTAACTGACATTTTTGGAGATCTTGTGAATTTTTTTGTCTAAATGCCTGTCTTTTAAATTTAAAATACTTGATTTTTTCACTCAATTCCTCATGGTGTTAACTTCCAAGGCATATATTAATGTGAAGATTTTTAATTTGATATTTTAGAGGTAGGTATAACATTACCTATAAAATGAATCCAGTCTTAACGACCAAACTAAAATGATTGGAGAAATTGTGTTCCACAGTTTTACTTGCACAGACGTGGATAGAATGAGTATGTGTCGGAGACTAAGTGTCCTCATTCTGAACAGGACCCAGGGAAATAGCTCTTCTGTCTATGATGCTGTCTTGGGGGTCTCAGAATGGGCTTTTGTGTTAATGGATGGAGAATACATCTTTATTCACAGAGAAACATGATTATAAGTTAGGGTAGGTTCTCTGCCTTCACCTAAATTTCATCCTTCACAGATTTTGCAAGACAATGTCTTCCACACTTTCATAAAAAATTGCTTTCTTCACCTGCCATGAATCGTCAGGTGGGATGCATCATTGGTTGAAAAATGCATTCCCGAGGGACCAGAGTGTTCCTAGAGAAGCTCACATCCGCCAGAAGAGAGCACCCACAACACACCCTGCACACAGCACCTCAAAGCCCTCAGGAGGTGACACTCAGCAGAGCAGCCCTCAGAATCCCCTGGACCAGAACGCAGCTTTTCTAGAAAAAGCTGCCATTAGGTGAATCAAGAGCAGGTGCCCATTTGAGCACCAGCCCAAGCTCATCTGAGCTGATTTGCATATTGTGCTTTTGGCAATTGGTCCAGGCTCCTGAAAGCATCTTTAAAGGCATCTTGCCAGTGGCCACTGAAGCACCTCTAGTGCAGCCGTTAGAAATGGGGTCAGCCGCTCTCCTGCTATGGGTACTGCTGCTCTGGGTTCCAGGTGAGAGGTGCAGAGAAGCGTTGAGAGCATTAAACTTATTCCACGCCTGAAAATACCTGACCATTCTGGCATACATAATTGGCTTTCAGCTCCCAGCCCTCCCTTCTTTTCTTGCTTCTCAGAGTGGTTTCCATGAGTGTTGTTCGAGATTTCTTGTATAATTGTCTTACACTGGATGATTTTAATGCATTTGTGACAGTGACTTTTGTGTACTTCTCTTTCCAGTTTCGTCTGGCGACATCGTGCTGACCCAGTCTCCAGCTTCTGTGGCTGTGGCTCTGGGACAGAAGGCCACCATCTCCTGCAGGGCCAGCCAGTCTGTTAGTGGCATATTTGGCATTAATTTGATGCACTGGTATCAACAAAAACCAGGACAGCCTCCCAGGCTCCTTATCTATAGAGCATCCAATCGAGCATCTGGGGTCCCTGCCAGATTCAGCGGCAGTGGGTCTGGGACAGCTTTCACCCTCACCATCCATCCTGTGGAGGCCGATGCTGCTGCCACATATTACTGTCAGCAGAGCAAGGAGCCTCCTCCCACAATGCTCCAGGGCTGAACAAAAACCTCCTGGGCTTGCTGCTCACCGAGGCTTGGGCTTTCAGATATTTCGGTTCCCCACCACCAGCTTCATTTCCCCTGGGGATCTTTAAAGCACTTGTTAGGAATAGAGCTTGAAACTATGGTATAGAAAAGTCTTAAATTGTTATAGTCGTTTGTTTCCCTTGGGAGTTTTGTAACTGAATGTTTTCCATTCTTCATGAAGACTTCTTTGATTGTATTTTAAAGCATTTTCTTCAGACCATGGCCAGCTTGAGGATGGAACTCAGTGGGCCAAACATATGGAAAGACATGATGAAAATAAGGAGACAGGAAGGGAAGAAAGGGAGTTGTAATGGTGAAAGGTGTGAGGGGATGAGATTGGGAGTGAATGTGTGAAAATATTATAAATACACTGAATTCATGTGTGAAATTCCAAAAAAAAGTAAAAATTAAATTTTTAAAAAAGTGTCAATAATCTTTTATCCAGAAAACAATTGTAAATTTCATGGAATCTTTTCTCATTTAAAGTAGAAAATTTTGGGGCTGAAGAGGTGGCTCAGGAGTTAAGCCTCCGCCTTGCAGGCGGAAGGTCCCGAGTTCGGATCCCAGATCCCACGTATAGACGCCAGACGGAAGCGGGGGCGGCCTGCGCTTCTGGTCCTGGTAGGGCGGAGCTTGTGAATCCCAGGGCAGAAGGAAGTGGAGGCGTCCATGGTGATTCACGAATTCGTCCGTGGTTCTACACATACACACACACACAGACACACGCGTGCACGCACATACACACAGTTGAATAAATAATAATAATAATTAAAAAAATTAAAAAAAAATAAAGTAGAAAATTTTGAGCAATGAGGAGAGTTATTATGTGACATAAAGCTACAGGCTTGCAAGTGAACCTATCTAATATTGTGTTTCAGTTGTTTCTGCATTGTTTCAGTATAAGTAACTTTTAATTTAATATTTTTCCAGTTGCACGAGCATATTGAGTACTATTCCCTCCCTCTGTCCCATCCTCCCTCACGTCCCTTCATCAGTCCATCCCTCTCCCTCTCACTCTCCTACCTGTCCACTTCTATGAGGACAGGGCTCCCTTTGGCTTGTCCACTCTTGTGGGGGTTCAGGCCTCTGTGGCAAACCAAGTGGCCCCTCTTCTAGCTGTCCCCTGAATAGGGTCACTCCCCTCACTCATCCATCCCTGGTCCCCAAGGTTTCCACTGCATGTAATTATCTCTGCTGAGATCCTCTCTAGTCTATGGGGGCATGTTTGTGTGTCATTCTGTGTGCAGGACTGTTAGGACAAGTCTCACTGCAGTGAGTTCCTGAATAAAGCATCTCTGTCTTGAATGGTCTGTCTTGTCCAACAGTGGACCTTCCCATCTTTAGGCTCTTATCATCTTACCATCCCCTCTTCTGCAAGGTTCCCTGAGCCTTAGGTTGGGGAGAAAATTTTTAAATTTATTTATTTAATTTTTTCACTCATACAGACATAATAGGTACCCTGGTCCCCTCCCTCCCTCCACCCCTCCCCAGACCCCCTTGTTCCCTCCCCTCTTTTCCCCTTTCTTCCCCCTCCTCCCCCTCTTTCTCAAGATGCTCCCTCTTCCCTCTCCATCCCTGGATCATTCTTTAGTGTGAATTTCCAACTTCCCTCTGTGTCCTGCACTCTAATTAGGTGTAAGGACTCAGTATCAATGCCTAAAGCCCTTTCTTGTGTTCCCCTTTAGTACAGGGACACTCTTGTGGCTGTTATTCCCTTGCTTCTAAGGATCTGAGTTAGGCTGGGGAGAAATTAGTTTGGCCTGACTCTGCATTTTGGTGGCCATTGTTGTGCACTTCCCTGCTCTTCCACTGCCCTAGGCTGCATCCTGTGAGGGTGTTGGAATCTCTACCTTTGTGGCAGAAGAAGGCTTCGAGGTTGAGTGCTGAGTGCTCTTCCAATCCATGGATATAATAACAGGTATTTAAAGAGCAGTTTGGTGTACTGTCTTCCTATCTGTGGGTCCACAAGCTGTTCCTCCCTAGTGATCTATTTCCTTCTCTTTTGCAGGTTCTCATTCTAGTTAACAGTAACAGGCATGTGTTCAATTCTGAAAATTGGGTCTTGAGTTCAATCAGAAAGCCGTTCATGTAACTATTACGCTGCTGGTCACCTCCTGCCATGGTGATTTTTATTGCAATTTTCTCATAAGTTGAAGAGCCTTTGATTATTTTTCTTCCCCAGCAACTTCTACAGTATTCCTTGGTAGTATGTAAATTATCTGGCAAGGAGGAAACTCAAAGAATTTCCTCTTGATGAATTTTGCCCGTGTTCTTTGATTCATGTGGGTTGCATCTTCAGTAACAGGGTCTTGCTATCAGTTTTTTGGAGAGCAACCAAGAGCTATGAGAAAAGTATATGATGTTTGGGGGCCTTTAAGACCTCTCTGACCAATGACTTATCAGAAAGTGTCACATTCCTGTTATTTCTAGTATAGTTTTATTACAATACTAGAGTTCTAAGTGGATCAGCTCAAGGTAATTTTTTGTTTTGTTCTGTTATCCTCTCTCTGTGCTCTTCTGCCTTGGGATTGCCCATTTTGTTATTTTCTTTAAAATAATTTTTTTTGTTTTTTTGACATATTACTAGCATAGGAGGTTCCTATGGGGTTATCTCTCATAATCTTAAGGTTTTTCTTTAAGTCTCTCTGTCCTTCCTATATCACATACTCCCCCCCCTAGTATTTTTCCTCATTGCTCTCTCTCACCCTACTTGGCATGATATGCTAAATCTCTCCCCTAAAAGGTTTCACCTAACCATCCCTTCCCACCTTCCTACTCTTTGATCCTTTTCAAATCTTCTGACTCTCATAGTAATTCCAAATGCATTGGCAAGGATGTCAATGCTGTCATCCGCATACAAGAGAAAATATGCAGAACATGTTTTTTTTTCTGTGTCTGTCTGAGATCAATATTGCTTATTGATCTCAATCAACCTTGGTACATATTAAATTTTCCAGATCCATACATTTAACCAACAAATTCTGTAATATCATCCTTTCTGATGGCTGAATAGTATTCTTTTGTATCTATGCACCACATTTTCATTATCCATTCCTCTGTGGATGGTCATATTCACGGATTGAATTTTCTTGCTACTGTGAATAGAGCTTCAATGAACATGGAAGAACAAGTGTCTTTGTAAAAAAAACATGTAGAGACTTTGGGAATATTCCTACAAGCGCTCATACAATAGTTCCATTTTTAACTCTCGAAAGAACTGCCACACTGATATCCAAAGAGCCTGTACTAGTTTATACTCCTATCAGTAGTGAATAGCTGTTGTTCCCTTTTCTGCACATCCTTGCTGGCAGTCTCTGTTGTTTGTTCTTGATCTTAGCCATTCTGACTAAAACAAGATGGTATTGCAGGTTTTTTTTTATTTGCATTTCTCTTATAATCAAGGAAGTTGAGCATCTTTTAAGATATTTGTTTGACATTTTATCTTCTTTAAAGAGTTCCCTGTTTAATTCCAGGGCCTATTTTTAATTGGAATTATTTTTAGTGTTTAGTTTTTTAAGCTTTTTGTATACTCTGGATATTAATCTTTTGTAAGATTTTTCTGTCATTCCGTGCAATTTTTTTTGTACAGTTAACAGTTTCTTTTGCAGAACATGAAACCCCATTTTTTGATTACTGTTCTTATTTCCTGAGCATTTGCAATGCTGTTTAGAAAATCTTTACCTAGGCCTATCAATTCAAGTCTACTCTATACTCTTTCTTTTAAAAGTTTCAGGGTTTTGGGTTCATCTTCTAAGTCTTTGAACCTTTTGGATTTGATTTTTGTGTAAGGAGAGAATAAACAATCAATATTTATTCTTCTACGTGTAGATGTCCAATTTTACCAACACCACTTGTTCAAAATGGTGTCTTTTCCCCAGCATTCATATTTGGTACCTTTTTAAAAAGGCAGGTGCTGTATGTTTGGGAGTTTATATCTGGGTTCTCTGTTCTAATCCATTGGTCCATTTGTCTGTTTTTTTGGGGGAGAGACCAGTATCAAGCTGTGTTTATTTCTATACCTCTGAAGTATAATTTGGAACCTGGGATTTTGATACTTCCAGCAGTATTATTATAGCTCAAGATATTTTTGGCTAATCAGGATCTTTTTTTGCCATTTGAATGTTGAAATTTTTTTTCCAGTTCTATGAGGAATTGCTTTAGGATTTTGACTGGGATTGCATTGAGTCTGTACACTGCCTTGGATCAGATAGTCATTTTCACCACATTGATCTTACTGACCCATAAGCTGATGTCACTGTTTTTTGTACTTAACCCAGAAATAAACACTTACTTTTCAATTCATGATTTGTCTTTTTCTTATCTGATGTTTAATTTTTTCCCAAGATAACTTCAACATTTATGGCCAAATACTTTCATTTCTTTTTCTTTCTCATTTTTCTTTCTGATGCTTCATTTATGGGCGGGTGGTAGGAGCAATGTCTCACTGTGTAGCCCAAACTAGTCTAGAACTCATGATCCATGCACCTCTTAATCTGGGGTTCTGGGATTCACAGCATGAACTTCCATGCCCATCTCTTTCTTATGTTTTGATTGATGTAACACTGTAGGTGGATGTGTTCTAGATGCCTGAGTGTGCACAGCCACCGTCATGGAGCCTTCACTAACCACATGCCCTTCCATCTCCACGTTGGCCTTCTCTGGGTTTCTTCACTTTCTCTTAAGGGAACTTGAAAGTTCAACAAAATAACCCTTTGCAGCATTCAGTTCAGCTCAAATGCACATTTCTGCACTTTCCTGACTTACAAGTCCAGACTTCTACACATAATGTTATACCATTGGGTTTAACATTTTTTTTTTTTGGCTCTGCAAACTCTGTCTTAAATATGGGAGAAAATAAATGATTGTCACTCACAATCTGGGTTAAGTGTGACACATTGTTTCCTGAAATCTGGGCCAAGAGTGTCAGGTTCTTTCCCTATGGCATCAAGAGTTTCAATGCAGACATTTTTGAGTAAATTCTTATCTGGAGTTTGAAGAATTTGCTGCAAAGACGTTTGCAGGTTGTTTCAGGAGTTATCTTGTCCAGCTCTAAGAGAGACACTGTCTCTACCCAGTGGGAGGTAAAAACCAACTTATGGAAGTTGACTTCTGGGATCTCCATGTGTGAATGTTAGTGCGCAAACACACACACACACACACACACACACACACACACACACACACACTCACACATTTTAAAAATCAAGGGAGCCTCTGTCTTATTTCTGTCTTCACCATGATAAAGCTGAAAAGACAACTACAAACATGGGGTGTGGTCCTCACTATCAAGACACATGCTTTTTATACCCCTTAGAGAGTAATTTGATTCAACAATCCCTTGGGCTCTTGCCTGAAAAACAGAAACAACTGTTCTAGAACCAGCACCTGCTACTCTAGGAAATTTGGACCACCTTGTACATTTCATAGGTCAGAGGGCAACCTGGGGTGCCAGTCCTCTCCTTCCAGCTGGAGACAGGGTCTGGTTTGCCACTGTGTACACTAAGTTAACTCACTTGTGAGCTTCTTGGGGGTTCTACAGTTCCTGTCATCTTCTAGAAGTGCTATGATTACGGATTTATTCCACCATATCAAGCTTCATGCGGGGCCTGGGGATCAGAACTTGGGTCCTCAAACTGAGGTGGCAAACACTTTACAATGGAGCAATCTCCTCCATCCTGGATGACATATCCGTGCATACCTGTGACACAGAGTGTGTGACACTGCATTGCAGCGGCCCTGAGCAGGTGAACAATCTCAAATTCAAGGCTCACATTTTGATACCACTGGGCTTTTCCTGCCTGTACGTGAGTCCGATGAGGTTGAGAGGTGCCTGAATCTTACAAAGTATTCTTGATGCAGAGACAATCTGGGCAGGATTCCTCTATGGAGGGCTGGGAAATGAAAGAGGGCTCAAATACATTACAAGATAGAAGGAAAACACATGAACAAGACTTCATGAGGGAGACATCACCAAAAGCTTTAAATCCACACTGTGAATCCAACTTAGAGCCCCTTAGAGAGGTCGGAAAGTCAAAACAAAAGAAAGTCATTGTAGGAGAGAAAGGCTATACTTTGACAATTAAGACATCATTCATTGGAAAAACATTCTATTTTTATATTAATACATTTTTTATTATTATTTCAGCTCATACAAACTTAATAGGTACACCAGTTCCCTCCCTCCCTCCTCCTCCCCTCGTACCCCCTGCTCCTCCTCCCCACCCCTCTCCCTCCCCATCCCCCAGTGCCTCCCGCCTCCCCCAATTCCAGAGAGTCCTTTCTTGTGCATGCCTGATTTTCCTCTGGGCCCTCCTCTCCGATGACGTACAAGGACCCAGTGGCCTTTCCCTGAACCCTTTCCGTGTTCCCCTTAGGTATAGGAACACTACTGTGGCTGCCAATCCCTTGCCTCCAAAGATCTTGGTGCCTTTAGCAGATGCTAGACTTTGTGGGGTCAATAGTGTGTTGGACAATGCGCAGGGCATGCAAAGTCCAATTATGATTGCTTCAGCCCTAACTTGTATGAAGTAACTTACATATCATTGCTCTTCCCATCCTTTTGCTCTTACACTCTTACCGCCCCCTCTTCTGCAAATTTCCCTGAGCTTCAGGATGGGGAGAGATTAAGCTGGCCTAGTTCTAGGTGGTTGATATAGAGTCTCTGAAGTTCTGGATTGTGGTTTGTTGATTTTCTTTTGCAGTTTTGCTGCTCCTGAAATGCCCTACACTCCATCCTGGTGAGCATTGTATGTTACCCCCGGCCAGAGACAAAAAGCTGTTAAACTAGAGTCTTGTGATAAAAGCACATTCAAGGTAGATGTAATAAAAGTGGGAAAACACAGTGAGGGAAGGGTCTATCACCAATTTGCACAACGGTTACTTTTTATCTGCCACACTATATGCCCTCCTCTTCTGGTGAGATCATACCCCCTCAGTAGTAAATGATCAGGAACAAAAGTCTGTGAACTTAATCAGATGTCTCATTACTTATTTGAGTCCTTGATGGACGCCTATTTTCTCTGCTGTAACATGGTCTCTTCTCTCCTTGTTTCTGGTGTGGCCCTCCTACCCCATCCCTCCTGTTCATAATTCTTGCAATTACTGTCTCTAGGTGGGCTGGGTGGGTTTGGTACTAGGAGTCACCTATTAGGGAGTACATACGGCACTTAATTTTCTGGGTCTGGGATACTTCACTTAATATAATTGTTTCTAATGACATCCATTTCCCAGCAAATTCCAGTAATTCATCATTTTTGATGGCTGAGTAGTACTCCATTGTATAGATGTACCACAGTTTCCTTATCCACTCCTCAACTGTTGGACATTTGGGTTGATTCCATGACTTTGCTATTGTAAACAGTGCTGCTATGAACATGGTCGTGCTTGTGCTATTGAGGTGAACCTCTGCTGTTTGGGGGGTTATTCCCAAAAGTGGGATAGCTGGGTCATATGGCATTTCAATCTTTAATTTCTGTAAGAATCTCCAGACGGCTCGCCAGAGTGGCTGTATGAGCCTGCATTCCCACCAACAATGTAGCAAAGTTCCCCTCTCTCCACATCCTCTCCAGCATTTGTTGTTGTTTGTATTGTGGATTTTTGCCATCCTGACTGGGGTGAGGTGATATCTCAGGGAAGTTTTGATTTGCATTTCCCTGATGGCTAAGGAAGTGGAGAATTTTTTCAGATATTTGTTAGACATTTTAATTTCATCTCTGGTAAAGTTTCTTTTTAAGTTCCAGGGCCCATTTTTTAATTGGGCCATTGGTTTCCTTGGTGTTTAGTTTTCTAAGTTCTTTGTGCACTCTGGACAATAGAGCTCCATCAGATATGTGGTTAGTGAAGATTTTCTCTGATTCTGTTGGTTGCCTTTGAGCTCGTGTTACAATCTCTTTATCTGAACAGAAGCTCTTTAATTTCACAAGATCCCAACTGTTGAGAGTTGGTAGCAGTGATTGTGCCATTGGACGTCTGTTTAGGAAATGTTGGCCAAGCCCAATCAGCTCGAGGGAGTTCCCTATCCTTTCAACAATGGTTTTTGTGGTCTCTGGCCTTATATCAAGGTCCTTGATCCATTTGGAATTAAGTCTTGTACATGGTGACAAGTATGGGTCCAGCTTTAATCTTCTGCATGTGGAGATACAGTTTTGCCAGAATCATTTGTTGAAAATGCTGTTCTTTTTCCATTGAATTCTTTGGGCCCCTTTGTCAAAGACCAAATGGCTGTAATTTTGGGGGCTTATATCTGGGTCTTCAACCCTTATCCATTGATCTGTGTGTCTATTTTGGAGCCAGTACCAGGCTGTTTTTACAACTATGGATTTGTAGTACAGACTATGGTTTGGTATGGTAATACCTCCAGCAGTGTTTTTGTTACTCAGGATTGTCCGTGCTATCCTGGGTCTTTTGTGCCTCCATATGAACTTTGAGACTGTTTGGTAAACTTTTTTGAAGAAGTGCTTTGGGATTTTGATTGGTATAGCATTGAATTAGGTAAGATGGTCATTTTTACGATGTTGATTCTGCCAATCCAGGAACAAGGGAGGTCTTTCCACCTTCTGGTGTCTTCTGCTATTTCTTTCTTTAGGGTTTTAAAGTTTTCATTGTAAAGGTCTTTTACCTCCTTGCTTAGGTTTATACGAAGATATTTCATTTTTTTAGGGGCTACAGTAAATGGGATTGTTTCTCTCAAGGCTTTTTCACTTCTTTCATTTTGGGCATATAGGAAGGCCTCTGAGTTTTGCACATTTATTTTGTATCCTGCCGCCCTGATGAACTTCTTAATTAGCTCCAGAAGCTTCCTGGTGGAGGTTTTGGGATCACTCAGGTATAAGATCATGTCATCTGCAAATAGGGATAGCTTGACTTCTTCCTTGCTGATTTGAATCCCTCTTATGTCCCTTTCTTGTCTTATGGCTTCAGCTAAAACTTCAAGTACAATATTGAATAGAAGTGGTGAGAGTGGACAGCCTTGTCTAGTTCCTGATCGAAGTGGGAATGCTTCCAATTGTTCCCCATTCAGCATAATCCTTGCTGTGGGCTTCTTGTATACAGCTTTTGTTATATTGATAAAGGTTCCTTCCATTTGTACTGTCTCCTGCGTTTTGATCATAAAAGGCTGTTGGATCTTGTCAAGAGCTTTTTCTGCATCTATCGAGAGTATCATGTGGTCTTGGACTTTGGATTCGTTTACATGATGAATTACATTTATTGATTTGCGTATGTTGAACCAACCTTGTGTGCCGGGGATGAAGCCTACTTGGTCCCCATGAATGATCTTTTTGATTTGTTTTTGAATCCGATTTGCTAAGACTTTGTTGAGAATCTTTGCATCTGTATTCATCAGAGAGATCAGCCTATAGTTTTCTTTTTTAAGTGAATCTTTATTAGGTTTTGGGATTAAGACAATATTAGCTTCATAGAAGGAATTTGGTAGTGTTCCTTCCTTTGCTATTTGATGGAACAGTTTAAGGAGTATTGGTGTTATTAACTCCTTAAATGTCTGGTAGAATTCTGTACTGAATCCATCCGGTCCAGGACATTTTTGGTGGGAAGATTTGAGATTACTTCTTCAATTTCCTTATATGTTATAGGACTATTTAAATAATTCACAACTTCCTGATTCAATTTAGGTAGGTTGTGTTTACTTAGAAATTCATCCATCTCTTTTGTGTTGTCAAACTTCACAGAGTATAAGTTTTTGAAATATGATGTAATAATTCTCTGGATTTCTTGGATATCAGTAGTGATAACTCCATGTTAATTTCTGATTTTGTTATTTTGGGTTTTCTCTCTCCTGCTTTTGGTTAATTTAGCTAGAAGTGTATTAATCTTATTGATTCTTTCAAAGAACCAGCTTTTTGACTGATTGATTTTGGTTGATTTTTTTCTATCGTTTTCTTCATCTCGATTTCAGATATTTCTCCCCTTATTTTGCTAATCTCCTCTCTTCTACTACTTTTGGGATCAAATTGCTCTAGTTTCTCTAAAGCTTTAAGCTGCATTGTTAAGTTGTTTATTTCTGATGTTTCCATTTTTTTGATGTAGGCATTAAGAGCTATGAACTTACCTCTTAGAACAGCTTTCATTGTGTCCCAGAGATTTTGGTAAGTTGTATTTTCATTATCATTCGCTTTCAGGAAATCTTGAATTTCCTTTTTAATTTCTTCCTGAATCCAGTTCTCATTCAGCATCATAGTGTTAAGTTTCCAGGAGTTAGTGTATTTTCTCTTGTTTGTTGTGTTGTGGCTGTCCAGCTTTAGGCCATGGTGGTCTGACAGGGCACAGGTTAGAATTTCAACTTTTTTGTACATGTGTAGATTCGTTTTGTGGCCCAGTATGTGATCTATTTTGGAAAAAGTTCAGTGTGCTGCTGACAAAAATGTGTATTCTTTGGTGCGTGGGTGAAAAGTTCGATAGAGATCTGTAAGGTCCATTTCTTTAAGGGTTTGATTAAGGTCCAAAGTGTCTCTGTTAATCTTTTGACCTGTTGATCTATTCCATGTTGAGAGGGAGGTGTTGAAGTCCCCAGGAATTATCGTTTGGGGGTTGATTTCTTGCTTTAGGCGCTGTAGGGTTTTCTTAATGAATGTGGAGGGGCCCGTATTGGGTGCATATATGTTCAGTATTGTGTAGTCTTCCTGGTGAATTGTACCTGTGACTAAAATGTAGTATCCATCTGTGTCTCTTATAATTTTCTTTGGTTTGAAATCCACTTTGTCTGATATCATAATGGCTACCCCTGCCTGTTTTCTGCTTCCATTTGCTTGTAGAATTGTTGACCAGCCTTTTATTTTTAGAGCGTGCCTATCTTTTGTGGTGGGATGGGTTTCCTGCAGGCAGCAGATTGATGGATTGTGATTTTTAATCCAAGTTTGTAATCTGTGTCTCTTGATCGGTGAGTGAATTCCATTAACATTTAGTGTTATAATGGTCAAACTATTTTTGATTCCAGACATTTATTATGTTTAGTAGTTTTTATAAGTATATTGCTTAGCTTTTAATGGTGTTATACTTGCCTTCTGCTCTCCTGGATATGCCTGTTTTTTTCTTCACGCTTGAGTATCATTTCTAGCATTTTTTGAAGGCCTGATTTGGTGGACATATATCCCTTCAAGTTGTCTTTGTGCTGGAAGATTTTTCTTTCTCCCTCTATCATGACTGATAGTTTTGCAGGGTAAATCAGCCTAGGTTGACATTTTTGCTCATTCAATACTTGAAGTATGTTTCTCCAAGCTCTTCTTGCTTTTAGTGTTTCCATTGAGAAGTCTTTTGTTTTTTTAATAGGTTTACCTTTAAAAGTGACTTGTTTTTCCTCCCTTGAAGCTCTCAGCATCAGTTCTTTATCTTAAATGTGGAGTATTTTGACTATTATTTGCCGTGGGGAGCTTCTGTTTTGGTCATATCTGTTTGGGGTGCGGAATGCCTCTTGTATATGGATGGGCCTCTCTTTTTTTAGATGAGGAAAGTTTTCCTTGATGATCATTTGAAAAATTTCCTCAGGGGTGGAATTTTGAGATTCTTGCTCTGGTATTCCATGAATATGCATGTTAGGCTTCTTCAGGGTGTCCCATATCTCCTGGATATTTCTCTCAAGCATCTTTTTGGCTTTAACAATCTCTTCCATTGAGCTGGTTAATACTCCCACTTTATCTTCAAGATCTGAAATTCTGTTTTCTGCTTCCTTAGTTCTGCTGATAAGACTCTCTGTGGAGTTCTGGGTTGAAGATAACTTGTCTTTTAGCTCAGTTTTAAACTCTGCTTGAGTCTGCATTAACTGCTCTATGCCAGTTTTTGATTCTTGCACTGTTTTTCTCAACTCCTCCATGTGTCTGTTGTGTTCCTCCTCAAAGCGATTGATTCGATTATTTAATTCCTTCCGGATTTCCTCTTTCATAGTATTGAACATGGTAATGATCATATTTTGAAGGTCGTTACCCTGGGTCAGGCTTTCTTGGCCATTTTCCATGAGTTTGTTCTGGTTGGAGTCTAACATTATGGGATTAATTCCTTCACTTCAGTGGGAAATTTGTTTATTTGAGTGTTGTGTCTCATGGATTTGCACTTTGACTTTGGCATTGTCATTTTAACTCTTAAGATCTTTTAATTTCTGTGCGTTTTTCACTAAACTGAATTATTTGGCCTGGGGCTCTGGGGGCGGTCAGGGACCGAGCTTACCTGGGTCGAGGTGAGGTGAGGCCGGTCTGGACCATGCCCGCGTGTCCCGGGTGGCGGAGTGGAGGGGAAGGGGGGATGGGGTGTCTGCGGGGTGCTATTTAAACCCGGGGCATCCGAGGGCGGGGCCGGGCGCAGAGGGGGTGCCCTCTCCTCTTCCCAGGCCCTGCGCACGGCTCCGGCTGGATGGCGGGGGGAGCTGGGTCCACTCAGGCGGCCTGGGGCTCTGGGGGCGCGCGGGGACCGAGCTTACCTGGTTCACGGTGCGGTGAGGCCCGGCTGGACCGCGCGTGCGCGTCCCGGGCGGCGGAGTGGAGGGGAAGAAAGATGGAAAATGACAATGAAGGCACACAAATGAAACGTGTATCATGTCACACAGGTAAAGGTCAGAGGGCAACTTTTGGTAATCAGTTTTCTCCTTTTATCATGTGGATTCCAGGGGCTGAACTCACATCACCAGATTGGTTGGTAGAAGCTTTACCTCATGAGATACCTGTCTGTAAGCAAGCATGGTAATTATATTTCAAGTGCATTTGCATTCATGGACCTCAAAGCCGTTCCTAGAAACAGCATTGAGTTTTCTGTGAAAGTCTTTGTCTGTTCCCAGCATGAGATTCCTGGGGAAATATGGTCAGATTTACTGCAAGCCAGTGGAGGGAGTTGTTTCCCAGAAAGAGATTTGACACAACTCTGACAGCTTTCAGGAGAGATTAGAACAAGTCAGTAGAGTGAGGATCCACAGGCTGAGCAGAACTTGTTAGCTAAGAATAATTCATGTGCCTTATTTACACCTAAATCTGATGTTAGAAGTTCATGAATGGACATTGTGACAACACCGAATAAATCTCTTCTCTGTTGTGGAATACATTTCCCTTTTTCAGTTTTTCACTGTTGAGAGAGAGAGAAAAGAAGGAAGAGACAAAACGAGAGAAAGAAAGAGGACACAGTATTGACTAGAATGCAAGATACATGCTCTTTGGTACAAAATCAATATATATTTCCTTCATTTTCATCAAAGAGAATTTATTTTTCCCTGTATCAATGCTAGATTTTTTCTAAATTCTCCAATTCTACTGTTCAGCCTCCTGCTGATCAGTGTCACAGGTAATAAAGACAGGCGGCTCAAGGCTCAGTGCTCAAGATCCATGTCTCATGAAGGCTTGGGTCAAAGAGAAGATGCTGTTTCCTTCATCTTTTCTGCACAGTGTATGGTTTGCAGTCATCTCACATGTCTCTTCTACTAACTTCTCTCTCCTTTCATGTCTAGTGTCCCATGGAGACGTTGCACTCACTCAGTCTCCAGCATCCATGGGGGCTTCTCCAGGGGACAAGGTCACCATCACCTGCCTGGCCAGCTCAAGTGTACACACCAGTTACTTGCACTGGTAACAACAGAAGCCGGGATCCTCTTCTAGACTCCTGATTTACGGCACATCCAACCTGACTTATGACATCCCAAGTCGCTTCAGTGGCAGTGGGTCTGGGACCTCTTACTCTCTGTCAATCAGCAGCATGGAGGCTGAAGATGCGGCGACATATTTCTGTCAGCAGCATGATAGTTATCCAGCCACACAGTGCTACAGACTGGAACAAAAACTGCTTCCACTCAGCGGGGCCCAGCTGCTTCCCCCTCAGAGAATGAAACTTAGTCAAGGGTTTGATTGGCATGTGACAGAATCACAAATATTTCTGCTATGAGCCCAAGGATGAATTTCATGAAGGGGCTGAATTCGCTTACAAAGAGAAGTGTACAGATGTAAAAAGATAAGGTGACAAAGGTGCAGAGGTTTCTGGGAATCCTCACTTCCAGAATTACTTACTATTTAGTGAAGAGCAATGACAAGGAATCAAGATTCACAAGTCAGTCATCAGATGTTAGCTGTGTCTCGATAGTGAAGAAGGATGGAATGAAGAACTTTTCTGCCATCTTTCTCGTGAAATGCTGAGAGCATAATCCAATTGCTTTCTTTGGAGAATATTCATCACTGTGGAAGGAGGTGCATCTAATTAACAAACACAAATATTAGAAGGTTATGAAAGCTTCAAATTATGAGCCAGTGCTTTTATTCTTCTCATTTCATCTCCATTCATTCTCCATCTTCTCCTGAAAAGCAGACACACTGATAAATATTTAAAAATGATTTTCAAACATTTCAAACATTGGCATCTTCAAACAAAGACTGAAAGGGACTTATGTCTGCTCTTGGATATGATGCCAGAACATAGCTGTTCTCCTCCTCAGCAGTCTTATTATCTATCCATTACTTAGCGTGAAATGAGGGCATGTATTAAGGAAAATCTTTTCATTGAATGACTCCTCCAGTGGAAAAGGAAGAGGGGGTTGGAGTATGTAATAAAGAGTGAAACCACAGCAACTCATTGTATGTATATGTGAAACTAAATGAATAAAAACAGTTAAATTAAAAATATGAAAATAAACAAAGCCAGAGGCATGAACATGGAAAGAGATTTTTAAAGAAGGGTCTGTTTGGTATAAGTTGGAGGCAAAAGAAGGTGGACTAAACAGGTGAAATATGTAATACACATACGTGGAATTATCAAAGATCAAAATCTACTAATAAATACTGAATTAAATTAAAGAAGTCGTGAAAGGGAAATAAACAGTAAATTAGTAGTCAACAAATCCATGAATACACTTGATTAAGAGTTAGACTTGGGGGCTGGAGAGGTTGCTCAGGGGTTAAGCCTCTGCCTTGCAGGCAGAAGGTCCTGAGTTCGATCCTAGACCCCAGGTATAGATGCCGGGAGGAAGCGGGGGCAGCCTGCATTTCTGGTCCTGGTAGGGCGGAGTCTGTGAATGCCGGGACAGAGTAAACAAGGAGGAGGTGGAGGTGGTCCATGGTGGTTCCCGAATTCGTCCGTGGTTCTACACACACACACACACACACACACACACACACACACACACGTACACATGCACAATTGAATAAATAAATTAAATAAAAGAGTTAGACATGGAGTCAGGACCTAAGACAACATAAAAAAACAGATTCATGAAATAAAAAATATGGCATAAAACTTATGACTAGAACATACAAGATCCCTGGGACTATGGAAAATCCAACATAGTCAATGAGTGTGTACAGGCACATGCTAAATGCAGAGAAAATGCATGGAATGAAATGATAACTGATACTCTTCCAAATTTATAATAGAGATGGACTTTCAGTTCCAAGAATTTTCAAGAATGTTAGTTTTGGAGAAAATTTACTTTCACTAGAAATGTTAATTAATACATATTGTACATTTCTCCAAATCTAGGCTTAGACTCCGGAGACATCCTTCTTAATTATATGGAGAAACAATGACTTATGATGATATTCATTCCTCCAAAGAGCAAATGGTGCCTTTCTAATGAGCTAAGATATGTAAATAAAAAGTACGGCCACTTGTAATAACTATAGAGGTCAATTTCTTCTACATTAGAAATAATTAGGTAACTACCCTCCCTGTTCAGATATGCACACACAGATTCATCTATCTACATTTCTAGCTAAAAAGACAAGTATTGAAATGGTTATCACTATTGCATTCTAAAATGCCCACTTTTCAGAAATATTTATCTACATATAAGTAGTTTCTCTTCCTAGAAATGAATAGAATGGCTCTTACTTCAGTCTTCATCAGCATCTCCTATACCTCACTTGCAAACACCTCCCACACAGAACCACACAGCTTCTGCACTCTGAAGCTCCTTTGTGACCATCGCTGTCTCTGTGCACCCACAGGGGTGTCAGCCCCATGCAGTGTGAGTCTGACTCAGACACCAAGGACCTAAGTGGTTTCTTCCTGCTGCCCTCTGTGAGATGGTCAGAGTCAATGTTTCTGATGATCCCATGTTCTGGACCTCACTATGTGGTTAGAAGTGCCCATGAAGACCTTCCACTTTCATTCCCACATGCTTCCTGACCAAAGATATTGCAAAAATGATGCTTTCTTGGGAACCAAGAGAGTTTGACAGTGATAACATCATGCAGGTTCACACAGCACTGTAGACTGAAAGGTATGAATGAATTGTTGACAGTGAGAGATGTTTATGTCTAAAGACCATGGCTTGTGTTAAGACCAGATGGAGACCGACACATAGTTGGGAGTATCTGGAAAACACAAGGCCGAGAAGACACAAGAGAAGACTATAAGGGAAGCTCATCCTTCTGACATGGATTTTTCCTCTGGAAATAAAATGACACCATCTTGCATTTTGAACCCAGCCTGTCACAGGGAGTTTGTTGTGTAGCCACTTGAATCTATGTATCTTGAAAAGTGGCTCATGAGAATCAAACATAAACCCCTCATAAGTCTTAGGAAGTTGTTGAAGCTAACAGTATTCCCAGGCTTCCTACCAACATCAAGGTAAGAAAAGCACTAAGTAATTTCTGAGAGTAAAATATTCCTTGACCAGCTTAGACGGTTAGAGGAGATGCCTTAGAAAGCCATGCTGGATGCAAATTGTGCAGAGGTCCAAGGTTTCAGGTTGCATAAACTAGGCTGGGCTGAGCCTTATGGTGATATAGCTGCCTCTGAGTCACTTCATTCCCATAAGTAACCTACACCCATATTTCTGAACATATCCCCAATAACCTCATGTTTGATTACAGTGTACAATGGTATGAATGTTACTTTGGCTTCTTATCAGAAGTAAATAGAACTTTGGGTGATGTCTCCCCAGTTAAGCATCACACAACACATGGGAAGGTAGGAAATCCCTAAGTTGACCATGATGGAAGGAAGGGCAGGATGATCATAAGTGGAATTATTCAGATTGCTTAGCCGCGATCACTGTTAGTGAAGGTAGTCCTGCCCTTCCTTACAGATCATTAATTTTTCTTTAATGTGGTTGTTTAATTTTTTTTTCATTTTACAAGTGTATAAAAGGAATGAAGTAGGAATCTGAAATGGTTGATAGTAATGTTGACAGGCAGTCATGAACATCGTGAATGCTCTTGATGTTTTAAGATTGTGCAATAATGAATAACCACTTTCCTAAATGGAGCAAATAAAAACATGTAGTACAACTGGAATTGATCAAAACAACATGCTATACTAAGGAAATGACATTAATGCTGCTTTTCAGCCCCCAGAGAGCTACATATCTTGTAGGGTAAACCCTTCTTCATGCTTTGGTTAAACCTGGACCCTTCTGAGTTTCTGAGATGACTGCCCAGGCATTCAACCACACCCACCCTTCAGCTTTAACAGTCCTGCAGCTGTGCCAAGCCCTGCCCAACCCCTAATGATCTGCATGTGACCACAACACAGCCTCTACCCTGAGGGACTCTTAGCAGGCTTTCAACAGCTGTGGAGATGTTAGTTCTAGTCCTGAGCCAGATGACATGAGCATCAACACCAGCTCCTGGTTTTCTGGCTGCTCTGGTCTTGGGTGAGGGAATAAGCACTAGGAGTTCTTATGCAATGTGGTCAGTGCTGTATGGTCCTCAGGTGGTTTCTTTCATAGCTTGATCAACATAAGGTGGCATCCAGATGACACAGTCCCTGTCAACTGGTGGAAGTCTGGAGGAGGTTATGGGGGAGATCTGGGGGACCCTCAACTTTCACTCTGCCCTGATGGTTTCTGTTATGGTTTGTATCACTGTGGGAGGAATCATCATATGCTGACAGTAATAAGTTGCAACATCTTCAGCTTCAGCTGTGATGGTGAGAGAGAACTGCGTACCAGATCCACTGCCACTGAACCTCGATGGGACACCAGTTTCCAACTCAGATGCATAGTAGATGAGGAGTTTAGGTGCTTCCCCTGGTTTCTGCTGGTACCAGGCTAACCAGCTACTGATCCTGACTTGCCTGGCAGTAATGTGACTCTGTCTCCAAGAGAGGCAGACAAGGAAGCTGGGGACTGGGTCATCTGGATGTCACATATGGCACCTACAGTTGGAAACACAGAAACAAAGATCACACAACTGATAAGGCTACAAAAGTCTCCCTGAACAACCAAACAGCATTAGTCACACTCTCCTTACCTGGAAACCAGGCAGCAGGAGCCCCAGGAACTGAGCTGTGAGTCCTCATGTCACTGCTGTGTCGACTGAGACCAACTCCTCTGCAGGATGTGGCCAGCCTTTAAGAATCCCAAGAAACTGGCTGTGTCTCTTGCACACAAATCAGGAAGTAGCTTGGCAGTCTTTTGCACAACTGCAAGTTGGTTCATCTGCATAATTAGCACAGGGCCAGATGTCCTGGCAGGGACAGCTACAGTAAGTCAGACCATAGGGAACAAAGTCAAGGATTTTCTTGTCTCTTGAAGAAAAGTGAAAGATGTCCTGGGGGGGCTTAGGAGTATGCACATTTGGTCAAAATGGATGGGCTGTGTTACTGACAAAGGAACATGGGCGCTGGGGGCGGGGAGGTGTAAT
>JALPQD010000625.1:366613-388958 GCA_023101885.1 Typhlomys cinereus | reverse complement strand
TGTTTATTTGTATGAGCGGAAATAATAATAATAATATATAAATAATAATAATAATAATAATAATCACCCAAAAGAGTCTGAATCTATCTGAAAATGATCAGGGAATTCCAGTTGTTCAGTGAGATGCAGAAATTAGAAAATAGGAAAAGCAGGGGCAACTGCACTGAAGGCTGTAGATGGTGGTCCTGGGTCCATCCTGACAAGACAGCTTTCTGAGATCCACCTTGGCCTCCTGCCTGTCCACTGGTAAAAACAGGCTGGATGTGGGCTCTTTCCTGTAGTAATCATCCATGGCTGCCAATCTGTGGCTCTGACCTGCTCTAGGAAGCCTCTCCTGGCAGACACTCCTTATGTGATAAGAAAAATATGCCACATATTCCTTGTGCTCCTTATAGCATGGGGCTCCCTGGTGAGGTAGAGGGTCACAGAGGGTAAGTCAAGATCACATTGCCAAGTCCAATGTTTCATCCATTCTAGACTGTCAAGCTGGTGCTGGGACCAGCAGACCTAACTGTGCAGCAGGGAGGCGGGCATCAGTTAACAACAGATGTAGATGACATCCTCTCAGAGGCTTTAGGAACCAGGGATTCCAGAGAAAGATCCCACATCAGCACCACAGACTCAGCACATGAACCAAAGTCGATCTTTTGACTGCTGCTGCAGGAAGAATTTCATTAATTGTGTGTGTGTGTGTGTGTGTGTGTGTGTGTGTGTGTGTGTGTGTATTTGCCATGCATAGATGTGTGTAGAACAGGACACATGTGCCTGTGGATTCCCAAGGATGATGTTAGAAATCACCCTGCATTATTCCATATCCTGAATGATTCAATCTGTTGTTTCCCAGACTTATTATGGATTTAATGTGGTTTCCCAGGCTCTAACTTCCAGAGCTGGAAATGCAGGCGCGCTGCCATTTCTGTATGTCATATTTATGTGAAACCCTGATCTGATTCTGTTCAGGGGAGAGGGAGGCAAAGGATTAATCCCTAAGCCATTTTTTCCAACCCTTCAGTCCTTATTGCTATCATAAACCTTGGAATGCCTTGATTCTCTCCATTTTATGTAGTTAGTTGGCTCTGTGATTTCATTTTCCCCCTGGAAAATACTAAGATATGTTCTGGTACATCTGCTACTGCAGCTGACGATAAAGAAAGGAAGCAGTTTTCTGTTCAGTGTCCATGTATTTTTGGGTCTAATAGAATCTGATTTGCATAATTCTCCACAGGAAAGTCCACATACCTGAGATGATATGAATGGAGGTCACTGGAGAGGAAACAGATCAGACAGGGTAACTCAGAACACACCTAGCAAAATGCAAATTTCATCTCCTATTTGTGCTTTCTGTGGTTCTTTGTAGGTGAGAATAGGAGTAGGGAAAATCATCCTCAGAAAGTAATTCTCTGGAAATGTACCAGAGAAGCCCAAGGGGGTCTCATACTTAATGTGTGTTGAGACAAGTTTTCTCCAAGGGAAACTGATCCTTCATCCATATATGCTTTTCTTTGATATTTGTGATATGTGGGATTTTTTTTCATTAGACTCTGTATTGACTCTATTCATAGACTTTTCATTTGACCCTGTATTTGTTGACTCCATGTCTTATGAAACTTCAGGTTTGAAAATGAGCAACACATCACCCAGTCTCCAGCCATTCTATCTGCCAGTCCTGGAGACAGGATCACCGTCACGTGCCTCACTAATCCCAGTGACAAGACAAAATACACTTGGTATCAACAGATTACAGGCCAGTCTATTACAATGTTGATTGACAGCAAATCAGCTCTGGCCTCAGGAGCCCCATCGAGGTTCAGTGGCAGCCGTTCTGGGGCAGAATTTATGTTCTTCCTCACTAATATGCAGAGAAGTGATGTTGGCAGTTACGACTGTGCTGAGTGGCCAGGGTACCAAGGTGTTACTTTCCCATAGAAAAACTCAGGGTCCAGCTGAATCCTGCACAGGGAATGAGCCATGGGGTCTCAGACAATTTTCCAGTCTTCTGAAGGCTTTCTTTAGTGCTTTCATGGGAAAATATTTCCCCAAGGATGTCAGTACTCATTTTAAGTCCAAAAAACTATTAATTCAGGTACAAGATGGATGTATAATGAATCTCTTATTTAAGGATCAGGTTAGCCATAAGTACAAGGTTTAATGAGTTATTCCCTTCAGAGAGCCAAATACTATTAAATACTGAGGACATGGTATGACTTCATTTCTCTATGGCATTGAATCATGAAAGCAGACACTCATAGCAACTCACAGTGTCACTTGATGACGAATTGTAAAAGAAATGCTCATGTCAAAGAACAAATCTTCAAGTGTCCTCCATACTCATTGGCCAGATCATGAAAAATTGAACTTTGAAAATGACAAAATACTGCAAAGAGGAAGTAAAATATACCAAATAAAGGGATCCACATATCATATTCATGAATCAGAGTTTTATTAGTTATTCTATATAACCTCTGTGTTATGATAAAATAAACTGTGAAGATATGAGAAATTATAGAGGAAATGGCTTGTGAAAAGAAACATTCTATTTCTGCTTAAAACTGATTTAAAGACACAGCAACAGTGAGGCTATTTATTGCCATGAAGACAGACAAGTAGAACAATTGAATAGAGCATCATCTACAAACAGGTTTCTGTTTGGATAGTTCATTTGCGACAAATATAATTATTCAGAGAACTAGCAAAAGAGCTTTCTTTCAAATAATGGTGGTGGATCCATTGGCTGTCCATATTTTGAAATAAATTGAATGTGGTTCATAATTCAGTACAGAGTTTTGAAATACAAATTTTGATATATATTTCTTCAGAAGTATAATAAAGCTTTAGAAAATTTCTTACTGTTTGCTAAAGAGTAAATGTAAATATTGAAGTGCTTACATATGTGAAATTGTGAAAGAATAAAACGTTGAAAAGAGATAAATTCAATGAATATGCAGAGTTTTTCAAAATATTCTTCTGTAACAAATCATTCTTAATGATTATTTTAACAAAATATGCCTTTTATTATTTACTCATTCCCTTGAGAAGGAGGAGAAAGAGACAGAAAGAGGAATCACTCACATGTGCTCTGTGATTGTAGTGATCCAATCACAGATTTTCAGAATTTAATGTTCCCTTCAAGAGGGAATTCTGGGATTCAAACTCAGATTATTAGATATTGGAACAGACACCTTACAGCCTGAGCTGTCTTGCTGACTCAGTTTTAATAAAATATTCTATCCAAAATCTCTGGGATAGAAATACAGTATTATTATGTTATCATTTTTACCCCCGTGTTACAAACACAGTGGAACAGAAGGATGTTTGAGTGTCAGTCAGCATTTCATTACTGGAACTATGGTAGTGCATTTCAAACGAATGGCTGTTTTCAGGAACCACTGTACATTGATTAACATGTTATTTTTAGGTCTAGATTAAGGGACTGCATGATGGAAGGATCACATTTTTCAAGAAGTTGCTCATCTCATCACAGCTGGGCAGACAAGAAGAAGAACGGGGATGAGACGCCCTGTGCCCTTCAAGGTCACCCCACTTGAACAGCAGAGCTTACATGAGGCCATGTCTCTTAGTGTTTCCCCTGCACCTTGCACAGTGCCCTGGTCTGAGGCCCAATGCTCAGCACAGGAGCCTGTGGTAACGCTGTCTGCACATCTCCTCAGATGACTAGCAGAGGGAGACAGAATCACAAGATGTGCTCAAGTTAGGGAACTGCTCTCCAGACAGTCCAGGATGCAATGAATATGAAATCCCATCATTTGCAAAAGAACTTCTTTCATTTGAAGAGTTCCTGCCTCTTAAAATATTGTAAGAAATCTTTCTCTGTGCTATGAATGACCCACATGTACAAGGAAAGTGGAAAGATGCTGTTTCCATCACAGCTCCTTGGGGCTTCTACTCCTCTGGGTTTCAGGTAAGAAGATCTGGATGAAAAGAAAATATATTTAAATACATAATTTTTATATATTTAGAATTCCTGCCTCACATAATACTTTTTGAAATAGTTTTTGATGTTTAGAATATTTCTCTTGTTTTTCTTACTACTAATACTACATGTGTGGTTTCAGCCTCCAGAGGTGATGCTGTGCTGACCCAGTCTCCAGCTGTCCTGTCTGTGATCCCAGGACAAACAGTCTCTATCAACTGCAGGGCCAGTGAGAACATCGGTGCCAACTTATACTGGTACCAGCAAAAACCTAACCAGGCTCCAAAGCTCATCATCAAGGATGCTTCCCAGACCATCTCTGGGATGCCCTCAAGATTCAGAGTAAGTGGATAAGGGACAGATATCACCCTCACCATCAGCAGCCTGCACCCTGAAGATCTTGCCACTTACTGTTGTCATCAGATTTACAACTGGCTCCCACAGTGATGCACCATGACATGAACCGCTTGGGGAAGCAGCAGTGTGAGTCTGGGCTGCCCTAGCTGGTCCTTCGGGCTTTGCCACCTGCTTTACTACATTTCTCTGAGGTGCCCATGTTTTCTATTGATAAGGAGAACTGACTGAAGCTGGAAGGTTCCTGTGCACCTCACTTCTCTTCACCCCACTTCAGCTCAAGAATTATATGTAGGACCATATCTTTCCTGTTTCAAACTTCCTCTCACTGTGGGAAAATGCAAAGCAAAGGTGCTCAGCCTGCACAGACAGACTTGGAGACACTGTTCTGTTGTGATATTTGCAGGTACATTTGAGACCACGTCCTCACTCACACCATGACATCAGTCTCACAAAGAAGAAACACGATTCCCAGCTTCATGCCTCAGTAGAAACCTACCCAAGGTTATGTTCACAATCCATGTGAACACTTTGTGAAGAGAATATGTTTTTTGTTGACTTAAATTGTATAATATAACTTAGTTAATAAGGTAACCAAGTGGTAGCTAGTTGTACTTATTAATTTGGCTATTTAGTACTGAACATTTCAGGCACACCTAAGCAGAATTATTCAATTTATGAGAATTTCTCAGCAAGCCTACAGGAGCTTATATAATTGATGTGAAAAGACCCAGCCTGTACCATTCCCTGGGCAGGTGGATATCATAGAAAGAGAATAACTTGGCTTTGGCAGACTGGCAAGCTAGACAGCATGTCCCCTCTCTCAGCTCATTCTGTGGGTATGCTGTGGCCAGCTTGCTCAGTTCTTTATATTTGCATATCTCTCCAGTGATGATGATCAATATTAACCTAGAACTGCAAGCAGGCATTACTACCATGAATTCATGAATTGCTTGGTTCACATATTTGTCACATCACAAGAATAGAAATATGAGACTAAGACAAAGGCATTTGTGGGAAATGTGTTGTAAACCAATTTTTGAATTTATGAACATTACTCATTTATGGGGAAATGTATTGTCAACCAAGAAATAAAACAACCAAGGAATGTCTGGGAGCTGATAAGTTCACAGATCCTGTGAACTCATCTTTCGTTTGTCATGAGTTCAGCTGTATAAAATGAGGTCACTGCTTAACAAGCAGTTGAATCATAGACAATTGTCCAGTGCATTATCTTTTAGATTCCTTTTGTCCTGTTTCTATCCATAGGCCAATGCTACTCCTATCTGCAACCAGGGATGCTTCTCTTTGCAATGTAAACACAGATGCATAGCTGCTGCAGTTGCTGAAAATAAGTGACCATTGAGTGTCCAACTACAAATAGGTTATCTTTTTATTACCCAAAGGTGAGGAATCATGAGAGAAGATGGAATGAAAAGTATGTTAGCGTTCAAAGATGAATAACAGAGCAGTAGCATCATGTGGCTCCTGTACCTAATCTCCACAGCTGTGATTTTCTACACATGTCCTGGGCACAATTAAATCCAACATCATTTTAAGATGCATGGGAGGCCGCCACCCATACCCGAGACTCTGTAGGCAGTTGCTCACTACTGAAATGACAGAGTTGTAATTGCTTGGGGGTGTGTTAGTGGAAAGTTACTCATGCTCCTATGGATACCACATATCCTTGTGTGAGGGCAGCGCTAGTTATACTCAGTGGGCTATTTGTTTATAAAGAGAGAGAATAAAGAAAGGACAAAAATGTAGAAGGGAGTAGCATTATATGGGCCTAGGAGTGGTTGATAATAGAGGTGGATATGATCATGATCCATTGCATTACATGCATGAAACTGGCAAAGTGGAAAGTTTGATATAATCATTTTGTGACAGGCAATTGTATCAAATAAATTAGAATTGTTTCATGGTCATGCACACCAGTACCCCAGGATATGGGAGGAATTGAAAAGTGCAGAGTTATATGTTCTTCCAGTGATGATGTGGTCTTCCTCTTTATTCCTGGGTTTACTTAAATCCAAATAGACCAGGTGAGTGGCACATGCCTCCACACTTCTACAGTCTGAGCTACTTGGGAGGTTGAGGCAGGGGGATTATTGGAGTTCCAAAGTTCCAGAAAGTAGAATGCTATATCAATCAGTTGTCCACATTGAATTTGTCACCAATTTTGTGACTTTTTGGGAGTAGAGGACCTCCAGAATTTCTAAAGGAATGCTGAAGTGTCTAGATTAGAAACAGCCAGTCAAAGTTACAGTGCTAAATCAGAAAATCCAGACAAAGTTCTTTCTTCACAATATGCTTCAGCTTGATCATTTCCCAAGGGACAAATTCACTTACCTCGAACTTGAACCTGCTGAAGCATTCCGTTCTGACACAGACTGGTACTCAGTGGTTGTCTTTGAGCAACACATCAGTTGATTTAGTGAATCTAGTGATGTTTTCTTTGCATGTGATGTTTTAACACCCAGAAAGATTTACATGATAATTAGTATAATTCTCGGTGGCTGAACTACAAGATTCCATACTTGTTTAAACCTTGAAATTGATTGATGAATATCAATCAATTGTCTACACCAGCGCCAGCTCTAATAGACCTACATTTTTGTAAGCCTTAGAATACATCCTCAGTTGATCATGTCTTTTATGACATCCATCTTTCTATTTCTTGCTCATGAGCTCTAATTAATATATCAATCAAGTGATACATGCTGTGATGCTCTGTGGAATGTCCACTTGCCTGTGTATGATACTCAACGTAAGTCATTTCTCCCTATCAAGACCTAAGATATGATATGATTTGTTTTCAGAGAAGAAGTATTTCGAAGGTCACACTTAGACTGTGCACATCTGGAGAAGCAACACCATCTCCCTTAATCTCTGCATCTCAGCAGTTGGCCAGCAGAGGAAGACACAGCACACAGAGAAGGAACCAGGGAGCCTGCTCTCAGCATAGTCTGAGCTTTTAGAACAGTAAGAACTCTCTTCATTTGCATAACTGCTTCTTCATCTGAAAAGTTCCTGTTTCTTAGAACATTATAAGCCTCACTCTGTGCTGTGCATGATCCACATGCACAAGGGAAAGCAGGAAGATGGTGACCCTGCCACAGTTCCTTGGACTTCTGCTCTTCTGGGCTTCAGGTAAGAATATTTGGACCAAGAAACATGTATAATTATTTTTGTTCTTTATAGAAAGTGAGACATAATATTTTCCCCTTTCTAAGTACTTAAACAGTGTCTTTCATGTACATGGCCACATTCTCCTAATGCTGCATGTGTGGTTTCAGCCTCCAGAGGTGATGTTGTGATGACACAGTCTCCAGCCCTCCTGTCTGTGACTCCAGGACAAACTGTCTCCATCAAGTGCAAGGCCAGCCAGGGTGTTAGCACATACTTGCACTGGTACCAGCAAAAACCCAACCAGCCTCCAAAGCTCATCATCAAGTATGCTTCCCAGAGCATCTCTGGGGTCCCTTCGAGGTTCAGTGGCAGTGGATCAGGGACAGATTTCACCCTCACCATCAGCAGCCTGCAGCCTGAGGATCTTGCCACTTACTATTGTCAACAAAGTAATAACCTACCCCCACAGTGATACACCCCATGACATAAACCACCCTGGGAGCAGCAGTGTGAGGCTGGGCTGTCCCAGCTGGTCCTCCTGTGGTTTATCCACCTGCTTCAGAGTGGTTTTTGTTCTAAACTGAAAATTTGGCCTTTATTCTTAGACTTATTATTGCTTAATGATAAAATACATTCAACATGGAGATTCTTTTAAGCTATATGCTCTTGAATCGCATAATGAGCAAAACAAAAATGAATAAAAAGGAACTGGCATGATACACATTGAACACTGCAAAGAAAATGACCAGACAAAAACCTTAGTCTTCTCCCCTTGAAGATTAAAAATGACCTGTGACTGGGAGAAGGACGAGCTAATTTGAAAAAAATATACAGAAATGCTCTTGGAATTACACGTCTCTATTAAACAGATTTGTGGACCAATAATGAATTCATATAGAAAGTTAAATTTTAACCTCCATCAGAAAGTTCCTCGCTTTCTGGACTAGAGTCCCCTTTTTAAAATACTTTAGCATGTGAACACTTGGCCTTTGTGCCTCCTGTGGGAAATCTCCATGTGGTGGTACTAAATTCCAAGATTTAGTGCACAATTACATGGTGCACCATCACGAACAACCCCAACAGCTTGCATTTACTGAGGTTCCCAATTCCAGCAGCCTTACTGTGAGGGAGGCAGGAGGAAGCCAAGTAAGGGAGGCTGAGGAAATGTGGCAGGTGAGCTTCTGTTGTAAGCTCCATGTCTGGACTTGAGAGATGGTTCAGGGGAAAAAGTTTCTGCATTACAACTGAAAGGACCTGAGTTCTGACCCCAGACCCCAGATAAATATGGCTGGAGTCATCCCTGGAAGGCACAGGGTTTGAAACCCCAGAGGAAAGCAACTAGGAGGTGGAATAATCCAGGATGATTGCTACATAGGCACACACATTGTCGTCTTTTATACCCACACCCACACACATATATATACCCATACCTACATACACAAAATGAAAAAGACAATGAAAAATGGGGAAGTCCATAAGAAAAGCATTTTCCGTGTCTATAGTGTATCTAAAAATGTTGGTTCCAACCCCAAAATTAGCACAAATTTAAAATAATTGCAATTAGCTACAATTTATTCCAAGCTCGGCACCTACAGAAGATGGGTATGCTCTACCTCTGTGGTATTTCTCAATGGTTCCCTGGCAGTTGGATAAGGCCACGGTTTCCCAGGTCAATCCAGAGGGCAGAAGCACAGTTTGTGGCTGTTTGTTTTACAATTCAAATCTGTTCTCTGGAATATCTCACTTCATCCTTTGTAACTGGTGTTTTCAGATTCAGAAGTCCGAAGGCTGGGCTGGAGCCAGGGGCTCTGCTTGGCACCAGATGGTCCACAGCTGGCCTGGGGCAGGTCCTGCTCCCACAGGGAACAAGAATGCATCCTCATCTTTCTCAGCCTTCAACTCCAAGGTCATTGAGTCTGCAGAAACCTGTTGTCATTACTTTTGGAGGTTGCTCCGATGTTTAAGCCACAGTGCTGCATTCATCCTCCTGCCAGCTTGAAACGCTTTGAATTTCCCGTCGTAGTCAAGATGGCAACATAGTCAGCTGGATGCTGTGGGTCATCAACTGCATTACTATCCATCTGACCACAGACTTTTTTTCTGATACACTCAGGGGTGAGGTTTAAGATGATTGAGCTGAAGAAAGCTTGGAGGTTGCTCTGAACTTCAGCAGTTGAATTACAGACATGGTGGTGCCTCTCTTGATTTAATGGTCTACCTCAGAGAAGACCCTTTTGGAATATTGACAGGGTTATACAATAATTATTCACATTTGCTCCTGATATTAAAGTCAATTTCTTCAATATTCCACTATCTTACAAGGACTGACTTTCTCAGCTACTGTTATATCCAATCTTTTAATTCTTTCAGTGAGTGAAATAAAAGTTTATTCTTACACCTTTTAGCTGTTACATGTTTTTAGTTGAATAAAATGGCCTCTTTTGCATTGAAGGCTCAGGAGGAAGGAACAAAGACACTCCATACACAGGCACCTTCAGTTTCTCCCATCATTGCCTCCCACCACAGTACTGCATTTCTTCTCACAGATGATGAATTCCTCCTGCTGGTCTCCATTTGTGCTCAGAGTAGGGGAATCACTATCTTGGTTTCATACAACCTATGGGTTTGGACAAATTTGTAATGGCACATATCTGTTGCTGTAGTTTTGCTTCCCTGAAAATGCTGGTCATTTGTCTATTCATCGATCCTTCCAATGACACTGTGAATGACATCATAGAGTGTTGCAGAGTTGGACTAACACAGCAGCACAGATTTTTCAGATTGTATTTCTTGCTGAATATCATGAATTAATTTCTACATACATTGTTTTCTTACTTAATGAGCTTGTGAGTTCTTTACACATTTTGAGAAACTGTCTTTAGCTGATGGGTAATACTTTGGAAACATTTTCATTAAATCCTTCTCTAGAGAGCATCCCTGACAGAGTTTTGCATTGTTATGGAGACTTATCACTTTTGCACCATCCTAAGACCTCGGGAAATCCAGATTTTGTGGGGTATCATCCTAACAATTTTATAGTTTACTTTATACTATATTTTTAAACTATATTTTTATAGTTAAACTATATTTTTATATTAGTTTACTATAGTTTTATATTTAAACTATATTTTTATAGTTTACTTTAAACTCTGATTCATTTTGAATTTGTTTTTATTACAAGTTGGAGGGCATATGTTTACTTGTGTTTGTTTTTTTCACAAAGAAATTCCATGAAACTTGCACATTAAAAGATGCTCTGGGGGTTGGTGGGAGCTACTGGGGGGAATGTACTCGGGGATGGGGAGGGAAGGGAGAGGAGAGGGGGAAACAGGGGGATCAGGGGAAGGTGTCTTGCTTTATTACAGAGATTTATTGACTAAAGATGAGTACACAGACATTTCAGTTCATATGCACGTGTTAACACATGAATTACAAAATTCCCACTTTGTGTTCTAAAAACAGTATTCCAGAGATATTCCAGCTTCCATCTGGGAATCAAATCTTCCTCAGAGGATCTTGTGCCAGCGCCCTTAAATTCAGATGACTCTGACTCATTGATTCGCTGTTCCCATCTTGCGCACTACTCAGCTGTTTGTTCTAGAGGCAGGGCTGGATGCACATCATCATAACAACTAAGAAAACTCTACCACCACCACCAGAGAGTTTACCAAGCACACTATTTTGACAGGGTAATAGCAAAGTGGTTTTCTTTACGAAACAGTTCTACTAGAAACACAGATCTAAAAGTACCTTAAAATAACGCAGACACATTAAGTGCAGGACTGATTTACCAAAGTTCCATGTAATATGTTTCATATCACAGATGCCCCCACCATGGATAGAACATTACACTGACAGCCAGACAGACACATACTCCCTTGATTCTGCTCCACTATTTTCTGGTTGAACAAATGATGAACAACCAGTAGATGACTTCACCTTGTTAAACAATATTCATACTTATAAAATGGGATGAGGTGGAGTTCTCTCCTCTTAAAGTATAGCTCTTTTCAAAGTTGAACCACTGGAACTACCTCCTTTTGTAAAATAGCTGATCAAATACTCCTGTGGGCTGTCAGGAAGGAGGCAAGAGTACTGGCAGATGTGGTGCATCCTTAGTAGGCTTGGTGCCTTTCTCTTCCACTTCCTCAGAGGCTGCACTCTTCTCACTTGTAATCTCTGATTTCTGCAGCTAAATCTTTAGTTTGTGGAAACTATGAAAGGCTGAGCTGACAAGACAATAGGTCCAGTGATACATGAAAGTCCAGAATAGAAAACAGGAAAAAACATCACTGCTAAGAATCCATACAGAGTTCTAACCAAGGTCAACTACAGACACTTCTCACAATGCTGGATTACATATATAACTAGAAAAGGCTTTTATTGCACGTGTGTGTGTGCATGCATGAGTGTTTGTGTGTGTGTGTGTGTATGTGTGTGTGTATGTGTGTGTGTGTGTGTATCTGTGTAGCCCAAAGTTGGCTTCTGGAATCATCCTGGATTGCTCTACCTCCTTTTTGCTTTGCTCTGTGTTTTCCCAGGCTCCACCTACCAAGACCGGAAGTACATTCTGCCATCAGTTCCACCTGGTAATTTTACATGGGACCTGGGATCTGAACTCAAGACTTTGCTCATGAGGTAGAGTCTTAACCCCGGAACCATTTCTCCAACCTCTTTCCGTAATAGTTTTAAGAGATATGGAATCAAATCTTTGAACTCAGGGAGCAGGAAGCATGCAAAGATAGAGACTGCAGTTTATCTTTTCCCTCAGAACCACATTTAAAAAAAAACAATTTGTACTACATTGTGCTTGTTATTCCTCTGATTATGACACATTCATTTCTCAAATGATGTTTGATAATATGTTTGAAATCCTAACTTTTTCTGAAAATTAGTTGTAGTATACAGCATACAATTCATCAAAGAACATAAATAAGTGTACACTAAACATGTGCAAAGATATTCCAGATTATGCCTTGTGCTCTGGAAGTTGCATCCTTCATATGTACCCAGAGAGAAGCCTCGTGTTCACACAGAAATGTACACACAATTCTTTATAGCAGCTTAATTTTTACTTGCCAGCTTTCACTTGATAGTGTACAAGGATCAACAAGTTAAAAAAAAAAGAAATTGGCCTTTATTTCTTTCCATACAATTTATTCAGACATCTCCTGTTTCTACGTATCTGTTCCTATAGACACAATGAAGTTTTAATTTCTATAGATTGCTTCCCAGTCATAGGTTTGTTGAACAATATTCATATTTTAAGTTTTACTTCTTAGTATACACAGAATGCCCTCGAATAGTGTGTTGCAATTCATACACCTGCTTACAAAGAATTCATGCCCTCCGCCCCCAGAAGGAGCCACAAAGCTTTAGAATGTGTCAAACATTGGAAGGAAAAATAGATTTTTTTTTTCAGCGTTCACAAATCTGTGATATAATTTCTTTTACTCTGAATTTCCAAATAATCGCATAGTCATAGGGAAATTCAAAAAGAATACCCACCCTTCACTGACCCTGCACTGAGTCCACCTGGGTTCACACATTTCGGAATTACAACATATTATCAAAACTTGGGTTTTGATAGGAGAATAGGTATATCCCAAAACCTTGAACTTATACAATTTTCTCCTGTATTTTTATTCAGCTTAGTTTATGTACAGTTTTTAACTTTGCCTATAAAAGTCTTTCATTTCCTTGGTTATTTTATGGCCTGCTTTTCCAGCTCTGGTGGGAGGAAACTGTGAAATTCCAGAGTGAAGCATAAAGGAGGTAGAAGCAATCCAGGATGATTCCCGAAGTTACCCTTGGTCCTCCACAAGGACATACAGTGCCTGCTGATACACACACACACACACACACACACACACACACACACACACACAAGCAGAGTTTTTCAGAAGCTGTCACAATGAAGCATACCCACTGTCCTAGCACTCAGGAGGCTGAGAAGAGCAAATGAGGAGCTTGAGGCCAGTTGTGTCCACCTAGATACTGCTTCAAATAATAAGCACACAGCAGAAATAAAGGTTGGCTTCTATGCAAGAAATTCACAACTTGCTGTAGGTTTATGAAACCTAGTCCCCCTCGCCTTTTTTATTATTATTTATTCAATTGTACATGTGCGCGCACTGCCCTCACCTGCATGCAGACATGGACAGAGGTGAAGACTGCAGGATCCCCTGGGAGGTGCTGCACACAGCGGAGCACATGGCACCCGTCCCCTGGGTTTTCTGAGAAGTCTGAGGACCACCAAGTGTAAGACCTACACCTTCACAGGCAAGTGAGCTCTGGCTGCTAGGGAAGCCCCCAGGAAATCAACTGATCCCTGTATCATGACCTCTAATTGACATATTCCTAGACATTTAGAATCAACAGCTTAGGTTCTAATTTTTTTCAATTAAAGTATTTTCTCCTTCTCATTAAGATGTACAGAAAAGTCATTTGTTGTGCAAATAGGAAAGGAAGAGATGAAATCATGTCAGAGCATAGTTTTAGAAAAATATCATTAAAATATGCAGTTCATAGAAAAAAGGACCCCATGTCTCCAAGGAAATAGACCCTTCTTCCAAAAATTCCTCTCTGAAAATTATAATGGCTACTCATCTGTGTGTGTTAAATAGTTTCTAGTTTTCATTGACTTTTCCATGTTGATGAAATTTCAAACTTAAATTTCGTCAATGCATTTATGCGGGTTCCTACCACCCTGTCGTCTATACTGGGTTAGAATCAACATCGCCTGTGAAACTAATCCAAGTGTGAACTCAAGGCTGTCCTGTGAAAAAACAGATATCAAGTCATTTATGTAAAGTCCTGGTGTATGATGCATCCATTCAGTTACAGAATCCTGCAATGAGACTGAACCTACACATCATAGTGCAACCCCATCTTATGACAAGTCACCACTGATATATTGTACATTCCACAGTGCAGAAAAAGAAAGCCATTTTCCCTACAGTGTGATAGTACTTGACCAGCCAGTATAATCTTTGATGAAGAAGACTGAGTACAAACAATATCTGGCTTCTCATGAGTTTGCTTAGGTAAACAGAACCTGTGCTCACTTCTGTTGTGTGGTCACTAGGTGGTGCTGTAAGCCCATGTCCTCATGAATTTTTCTGTAAACAGAAACATGTAAAATAGGAGGGAGCTTGGTAGGAAGAACATGGGTCACCTCTGAGAATTTGAGGACAGTAATTCTTTTGTAGCTATGTTATGTATTCATTAATTACTAAGACTGACCTGTACAAATCAGTTCTTTGGTTGTTAGTGCTATCCTGATTTGGAAGCAAACTGTCATAGGAAACAACAATGTAGTCGCAGTTTTCCAGGAATATTTTTATCCTCATGGTCAACAGAGTAGAAAAACTGATGCCTATGTTTACCATTCATTGCCTTGTGACATCTAGACACTATTGTGTTATATTCCTAAGTAAAAGCTTCTGAACTAAAGAATACAGAGAGTTGCATCACTATTCCTTCATGTAGCATGGAGACCTGAACATTGCTGCAAGTCTTCTGAGGAGCTACTCTTGTTCTCCCACATAAAGACACATCTCTTAGTGATATCAGTACTCAGTTTACTCCCAGTAATTACAGACGACTATTTCAGAAGAAAACTCACAAAGCATAACAAAGTCCATAAATTACACTGGGCATCTATAAGTTATTTAGTGCTTTATGAGCATACATATTATTTTCATTACCCATTGTTTCTACAACAAAATGCCTGTCCCAGACCACCTAGGAGAGGAAGGAGTTTATTGCAGCTTTGAGGAATGTAAGTACTCATCATAACTTAGGAGAATCTAACAAAATCCAGATTTTCCATATTTAGAAATACTGCATGGAAATTGTTTTCTGGGTCAATAAGAAACACAAACAAACCACAAAAGTACAAACTTCCTGTGTTTTTTCCTTCCTATGTGGGCAAGGAAGTCATTCCCTTGGAAAGCTTTTCTTAAGTTAGGGTACATGTGTGGTTTATTAGCAATGCACATTCACTTGATTGTAGCCAAGAGAAACCTCGAACTATTCTGATTCTGAAGCACAAAATTCATAATATTTACTCTTATGGGATACAGAGCCATTGATTATCAGTGAATTAGATATCTTCTACCCCTTGCTGGAATCTGACTTAAAAATGGTTTCCATCACCATAATAAAACCTTTGTGTATTTAATGGACTCAGGACAATGAGTCTGAGTTACATCTGTGAAACAACCTCAGACAACAATACCAATGACCTGTCCATCACTTCCCAAAGCTTCTTCTTAGTTTCTGAGATAGACACTTAACACAAGACCATATTCTTTTGTTTACTTTAATGATTGTACAGAGGCTATTTACATGATATAGAAGAAAACAGTTCCAAATTCTTTTAGATGTTTACCCAGCCAGCATCAGCAGTACTTAAGTAGCAAAGACAGGTGAACTACACTTGGCCCTTTCTCACTCCTCAGATCTACACCAAAATGGGTGGAATCTCCTTGCCTGTGTGATTAACAAGAAAGGACCAGCAGCATGGGTTCTTCAACTCCTAAAAACCTGGAGACATTTCTCTTCACTGCAGTCCCTCTGAAATACTAGCTGTACTTCTCCAAGTGCCCAGACTACAAACACAGTATCCTATGTATTGAAAACTTTTCAACAACTGGCTATTATTCCCTCTTAAGCTTAACTATTTTATGGTGTTATATTCATTACCCTGCAAGGCACTTCAGATTCTTTGTAAACATGAGAAGCCCACATAACTGTCCCCTCTATCTGCACAGCTGCCCCCACCAGAGTATTTGCATGCTGTTCCCTAGAGAGGACCTTGTTCTCCTAATCTGAGATAAAAGCTCAGCTGTGTCCTTGCCCTGACCCATCCCTTTCTTCAGTTGATCTTCTCAAAATGAAGTTCTTTGTCTGGCTGCTGGGGCTCCTAGTGCTCTGGATTCCTGGTAAGGAGAGAGGGAGGTGAGAAAAGGAGAATTTGAGGGAGATTAAAATCTTGAACCCAGGGCTGCCCAGCATGCTCTGCACATGGTGGAGCTGGCTGGAGTCCTCCAGCAAGGGCTGGTGAGCTTCAGTTCTGTGGCGGCCACAATCCCACATAGGACAGGATTTGTATTCTCTGAAGACTGACACGTGTGGTATGGGATGACAGAAGCTAGATGTGAAATCTCTTTAGGGTTTAAGTATATTGATTTGGCATAAATTGGTATTTTGGCTTAGGAAATAAAAATGTGCAAAATAGTAAATATCTAACTTCAAATAAATAATCTAAAAGAAGTGTTTAAAGTCTGCTCATGAAGCTTATATGTGATTTTGAACTGCTGTCTTTTAATTTCAGGTTCCTCGGAGGCTGGAGAGGTGGCTCAGGGGTTAAGCCTCCGCCTTGCAGGGGGAAGGTCCTGAGTTCAGATCCTAGACCCCAGGGCGGCCTATGTTTCTGGTCCTGGTAGGGCACAGTAAACAAGGAGGAGGTGGAGGCGGTCCATGGTGGTTCCCGAATTCGTCTGTGGTTCTACACACGCACATATACATACACACATACATACACACACACACACACACACACACACACACACACACACATACATACACACACACGCACACGTACAATTGAATGAATAAATAATAATAAAAAATTTTTAATTTCAGGTTCCACTAGTGATATTGTGATGACCCAGTCTCCAGTCTCCCTGTCTGTCACCCCTGGAGAGTCAGTCTCCATCTCCTGCAGGTCTAGTCAGAGCCTCCTATACAGTGATGGAAACACCTATTTGTATTGGTACCTGCAGAAGCCAGGGCAGTCTCCAAAGCTCCTGATCCATAAAGTTTCCAAGCGGGTCTCTGGGGTCCCAGACAGATTCAGTGGCAGTGGGGCACAGACAGATTTCACACTCAAAATCAGCAGGGTGGAGCCTGAGGACCTGGGAGTTTACTACTGCATGCAAGCTATAGAGGCACCTCCTACAGTGATACAGACACCAACACAAACCTCCCTGTTTGGGGCAGCCCAGCTGCCAAATGTGCTGCTTGTATGGGAAGAGCACAGCGCCCTGTGCATCTGTGTGAGAGGGAGATGGTGGGAACTCAGGGTAACTGGCTGCAGCTGAGGGCTCTGGACCATCAGTGTCTTGGCTGCATGAGAACAGCCAAAATGTTCTCATCCTGCCCATAGCCACAGCTTTGCTGTCACATCTGAAACAGGAGGAGGGTGTGGAAAGGTCTTCTCAGCCATCAGCAGGTACAGAGGTGATGCTGGAGGAGGGCACATCCTTACCATCATAACTTGCCTGCCTTCCTCACTCAATTATCATTAGAGTAGCAGCTATGTAAGCGACACCTGTGCTCTTGTTAAATTGACAGTTTACTTTTCTTTAATTACTTCACTTGTTGGGATATTTTAGTTTTATTAACCTAGCTTCTCTTTTCTTTTCTGTGGGGGTTGTCAGGCCCAAATCTTGCTAGCTGGATGATATATTAGCATCTGAAACGGGCTGTAGCTAGGGGCTCCTCCCCTGGGGGTTGAGGTTGCCTCTTGTCTGTAAGACAATGGCAGGCCTAACTCCTCTTCTTGGGAGTACAGATCACCTCAAATTCTGTTCTTGGATAGCTTGTGTTTCTTTTAGAAACTGGCTGGGCTGTTAACTCCCCCAACAGTTCATTTCTGCTTATCTGAGATATGCTAATGGATGGACCAAGTAACTCTGTTTTGAGGCATGCATTGTCCATTTCCTTCTAGCAACAAGGAGTCATGCCTCTTTTACTCTACCTGAAAACATCATGTCTGGTCCCTCAGCAAGTAGATGTCACTCCTGACTTTTCTTTGTTAACTGGAATGTATATGTTTTACATAATCCTGTAAAGAATTTGGCCCTGCTCCTTGATTGTTTTCCTATAAATACTCATGTATAGTACAATAAAGGTGGCTTGGATGATGGAGGACATCCTAGGCTCCCTCTGACCCCATGCCTGATCAATTCCTACCACTCCCACTTCTGTTTCCTGTATGTAAGTCTGGGTTTATGCTGGTTGTGGGCCAGGACACTTTTCTTTTTTTTTTTTTTTTTTTTTTTAACTTTAAATTTTTATTTTTATTTATTTATTTTTTTAATTAAAAATTTAATTATACATTTTAAAATTTTTTACCAGTTCCCTCCCTCCCCCCTCCCCTTCCCCCAGTGTCTCCCCCCCAATTCCCAGAGAGTCCTTTATTGTGTGCGCCTAACTCTCCACTGGGTCCTCCTCTCCGATGACATATAAGGACCCAGTGGCATTTCCATAAGCCCTTTCTCTTGTTCCCCTTAATCATAAGATTACTACTATGGCTGTCAATCCCTTGCCTCCAGGGGTCTCGGTGCCCTTAACAGATGCTAGACTTTATGAGGGCAACAGTGCGCTGGACATTGCGCAGGGCATGCAAAGTTCCATTATGTTTGCTTTGGCCCCAACTATTGTTGAGAATCTTGCAAATCGTTGCTCCTCCCATCCTTTTGCTCTTACAATCTTACCGCCCCCTCTTCCGCAAATGTCCCTGAGCTCCAGGATGGGGAGAGATTAGGCTGTCCTAGTTCTATGTGATTGATATAGAGTCTCTGAAGTTCTGGATTGTGGTTTGTTGATTTTCTTTTGCAGTTTTTCTGCTCCTGCAATTCCCTTCACTCCATTCTGCTGGGCACTGTATGTCACCCCCTGGCCAGAGACAAAAGCTGTTAAACTGGAGTCTTGTTGTAATAGCACATTCAAGGGTAGATGTAATAGGAGTAGGACACTTTTCTATGTCTATATAATATATTCTTCCTGTCAAAGTTTAGACTATGGTTTTTAATAAAGTGTGTCTTTTATTGAGCAGTGATACTTTTCTATGTCTATATAATATATTCTTCCTGTCAAGTTTAGACTATGGTTTTAATAAAGTGTGTCTTTTATTGAGCAGGTGACTACTTATCTTTTCCCCCTTTTTATATTTTAATTGCTTATCTATTTTATTTTGAGTATGATCAAAAAGGTAGAAGGTAAACATATGCTTGTGAAAAGCTAGAGATACAGGGAGATCAGAGGGCAACCTTTACTTCTCCTATTTCTTACTACTTGGATGAATAAAACCCACTTTGTCATGTTGTGAGCATTACTTTATTTCACGGCGCCGAGCAGAAGCCCACTCTTTCCTCTCTAGTTTTAAATAATGAATTTCCCCCTTATTCATATATAATGAGTGAAGTGAGAACCCTTGTATTGCCTTCTTCCTTTTCTCCTTAATTCTTGCAACCTTCCTCCCTTGTAACCAAACCATGCATCTCCCTCTCTGGTGCATCCCTTGCCTACTTGTGTGGGCATCGGGTTTCCTTTGGCTTGTTCTGATCTAGCAGGGGCTCAGCCTCTTTCTGGCAGTTTTAAATGGCCCTTCCTTCTGTGGACTCTCAGGTAGGGACTCTCCCCTTCACCTGTCTAGCCTTTTTACTGCAAGATTTAATCCATTCAAAGTCTCAGCTGGTCAATGGTTGAGAACATAAGCGTGTCAATTTATTAGTTATTTTCTGGTTGTATTGTATGTATTCATTCCCTTATGAACTCCTTTTGTTTAACTTTGCAGTATGATGGGTTTCTCTAGGATTTGGCCTTCTTTCTTTTTTCTTAGCAGATTTAGGCAATCAAATGTTTTCAGAATTGACAAAGTTTATTTTCTTCCTATTAGAAGATTTTGAGATTTTGGTATAATACTAAACTTTATAAATGTATTTATTTTTCTTATTTCTGATCAACACTGCATTTTTCCTTTCATGTCAGAAATATTTTTTTACTTGGGAATCATATTTTTGATTTTCAGGTTAATTTTTTTTACCCTATTTAGACAAAATCTTGACTAATTTATCTATTTTCTCATGACCTTTGCTTTTGCTGAGTGCTTTCCTAATAGAATAAGAACACTACCTTACATGTGAGTTAACACTTTTTCTCAGAGTACTTTCTTGAGTTTTGTTTATTTAAATAAAATAAACCTTGGGCAAAGCCTTTGTGTATTAAATTTATTTAACAATCTTTGGGTTTCCAGGACTTGGACATTTTCAAAACTTGAGAAGCAAAGGATGTGAGGTGTCACTGTGTTCTAACACCAGCAGCTGTACCTAAGGACTGCACCAGATTGTGAGCACTGTTCACCCAGTCTCTGGAGAATCCTGCAAGACCTCTAAGGATTATCTCAGCATCTCCTCTGCTGGCCAGTAGAAGGAGACATAACATGTCTGCAGAAGGGACCTGGCAGCTGCTGTCCAGACAGTCTCATTACTTCAAACACTAAGAAATCTCATCATTTGCATAAGTGCTTCTTCAGTTCAAAAGTCCCTGTGTGTCAGAATATTATCAGAAGGTCTTTCTCTGGCTTCTGCAGAAGTGAGAAAGCAGGAAGATGATGCTCCCATCTCTGCTTCTTGGACTTCTAGGTCTCAGATGAGACTATTTGGAGAAAAGAAAAAGTGGGAATGTTGTTTAAATTTCTCATTTTCTTCCTTTATTGGCATCTCCGCATCACATGAAATCTGCATAGATTTTTATATCTTAAATTTAGAAAATTAAAAATAATTATTTTCTTCTTCATTGTCAATATTCCACGTGTGGGTTCAGCATCCAGAGGTGACATGGTTGTGCCCCATCTCCAGTCACTTCAGCAGAATCAGTCTCCATCCACATCTGATGCACCAGGACATTAGCACAACCTCCCAGTGGTTCCTGAAAAGGAAAAATTAATCAGGCGGCAAAGCTTTTCATCACACACACTTCACGGTCATTTCTGGAATCCCTCGAAGTGCAGAGACAGTTGTTCAGGACAGATTCATTCTCACCATCAGCAGCTGGAAGTGGAAGTTGCTGCAACTTGTTGCTGTCAGCAGTGTTACCACCCTCCTCCCCCAGTGATTGACAGCTCAGCTTAAAGCATCAAAGGAAGCTTCAACCTGAGGCTGGGCTGCCCCAGCTCCTCCTGGAGGAAGGTGTTGCCCCTGCTTTAGACATTTCTCAGATGCAGCGAGTCTTGAGGAGTTTGATAATTTGTTAACTCTGACGACCTTGTATAGTTTTATGTCTCCCTCTTCTGGTAGGTATACAGGACCAAAAAGGAGTCGTTTTGGGAAATGTAAATTGTTCTAGAGTTTTCAAATTCCACCTGAAAATAAATTTACACTATTAATGATAACAAATGTTTGAAAGAAAAATAGTTTTCTTTGCAAGGATTTTCAAATTTTTTCTTATTTAATACTTTGAAATAATCAGATACTCCTAAGAATTTTCAAAAGAATATCCAAGAAAATGTCAATCAGTTTTCACTGGCTTCTACCAGAGTTCACATACTTTATAATTACATATGTCAAAGCCAATATGTCAAATGGTATAATATATAGAGATTGAACTTACCACATTTTTTCATGTGCATCTTCTTCAAATCAGATATTCAATAATTTAAAATGTTGACTGTGAACATGCATGTAGAATTTTTGCATTTTTCTCTGTGTCTATATTAATCAGAAGTTTTATTATCTATATTAATCTGTTATCTTCCCAACATTGATGAATCCCTGAGAGAAGCAGTTTAAATGGGAAAAGATTTTTTTTAATCTCACGATTAAGGAGGTCTCAGTCTGCAGCCTCTGATTCTGTTTCTGTGCTGAAATATTAGTTGACCGGATGGGTCAGTGTGTTGATGAAGAAAAGCAGCCTACTATGAGGTAGACAAGAGGAAGAGAGAGAGAGAGAGAGAGAGAGAGAGAGAGAGAGAGAGACTAACAAGTCAGGAGAATGTGTGATGAGCCCCATGGATTTCTTTCTTTCAGACTTGTTCCACTTCCTAAAGTATTCATCACTTCCCCAGGAAACATCACTGACTAAGAACAAAACTTGAGCACATGATCCTGTGGGTAAAATTCCATATCCAGTGCA
>JALPQD010000625.1:279946-360548 GCA_023101885.1 Typhlomys cinereus | reverse complement strand
TTTTTAAACTTTTTTTGCTAATTACGCAAGGTATTATAAACCATATCTAATGATGCTATCAAGAGACAAGATCATACCATTGAAAACTACTATGCTTCTGAACCTTTAATTTTAAAAGCAAAAGTTAATATATGGCTGTTTGGATAATGATGTATTTTCAACATGTAACTTTAAATATTTTTCTTTAATATTTTCACCTGCTGAGTAAACAGCCCCTAAAACATAACTTCTTAGGCTCTCCCTCTTCTTATCTTGCTCAAGTCCAAAGCATCATTCATGTGGTCTCCAGTCAGCCTGCATTTCTGTATATTGTATAATATACATATAAAATGTATAATAATAAACATATATAATATATCTGATAAATAATGTGTCCCAGAGACATTAGCCATTATCTGAGATTTGGCATAAATTTTGAAAGGTGACATGTTATGGATATTAATAAAAATTAATGCCATGGCTCTGTGTGTTTTGTTAAAATCTGTCTTCTGCACGCATTTTTGAAGCAAATGCATATTCTTTATCAATATTGTGACTAAGACAAAGATTATAACTATATATCAGGTTACTGAACCTTAAGTTATTACAATCAATCTCAAAACATTTTTGATCAAAGGAAAATACTCATAGGTGCAAAAAAGTCCAAAAAAATACTAATAGGTATAAACTTTAGCTGAACTTTTAATGGTCTCTAAGAATAAAAAGAGATGAGTTTAGGCCATGGACCTTGTTTGTTTTGTAGGTCTTGATATTGTGGAGGCCAAGGATAACATTGAGAAACATCAATTGCTCATCTGCCGTATTGCTTTATTCTGGCATTTCCCAGACTCTGCTTCTAGGGCTGAAATTACAGTCTACTGCCATATCTGCCTAGAAAATTCTTATTTGGGATTTAGGAATCCAACTTCATAACCTTTTGCTTGTGAGGCAAAGACTTTTAACAATTGAATTACCCCCCCTCCGCCTAAACATAAGTATTTTGTGTAGAAATATAAAAAGAAAAAACAACGACGATGGATGAACACTTCATTTGAGTTAGGGAGGATTTTAGGGAAACTTTCCTGAATGGGTTAAGCAAGAAGAGACATTGCTTGTCTATTGAATTCCTTTGGGGTGCTGTGCATTGATTTTTCCTGCTGGGTCTTTCTGGACTTTTAAAAACTCATGCAAAAACATGTATGCCTACAAGAGGCATCTTCTCATATTTTAACACATCTTCTACTAGGAGTACAATGTAGGTGCTGTGTCCACCACGGTTCTTCTAGGGAGAGGAAGCAGGTGTTGACAGGTGATTCTTTGAACGAGGTAAGTTGCTGTCCGAGCCAGAGTCCTGCGAGAGGGTTTTCCGATTCACTTGAACTCAGTGAATTTCACAGGACTGACTGTGGAGTGAAATGTACACAGGCCACTCACAGCAGAGGGCAGAGAGACTGAATCTGTACTTGAACGGCAAGTGGATCAAGACCCTAGGATCTTGTTTCTCTTATTCACAACCCTTCAGTGCTTACTAGCACCACTATTGTTGGACCTCAGTGGACAGAGGTGTACCTATGGCTCCCTCTGCTGGAGAGACAAGATACAGCAAAGCTCCCTCCAGGATTGCCCTTGTATCAGGATTTTAATGAATATATGTATACATTCTTTTATCCATTAAGAATCTATGTTCATTTTCTTTGGCACATCCCATTTTTCTCACTTTATTATTTATGTATTGTTTACTTATTCATTTATTTATCTATAATTGTTCTAAGAATCTACTGCCTGTGTCATTTCTCAATATTACAGACAAATAGATTCATATCATGTCATCAGTATTTAGCAAAGTAGAATCTCTGAAGAGAATAACTGATTAAACCATATACCTTAGGCTAACCTGTTCCCCAAAATAAGAAGCTTCATTTTGCTTCCATTTTGTCCCTGAATTTATAGTGTGAGAACTTAAAATGAAAGTTGATGTCTTTAGGAGACAGTTTCCCATGAAAGTACTGAAGAAGACTTCACAGGATTTGAAGCTTTTCTGAGGCCCCTCAGCTCATGACCTGAGCAGGACTCAGCTGGGCCCTGAATTTTATAGGGGAAAGTAACACTGAGGTGTTCTGGTCTCTCAGCTCAGTAGTAACTGCCAGCATCACTTCTCTGTGTATTGTGATGAGGATCATGAAATCTGTCCCAGAACAGCTGCCACTGAACCTCCATGGGACTGTTGAGGACAGACTTGATGTGCTGTGAACCACCATTGCAGGACACTGGGCAGGGGTTTGTTGATACCAACTGCACAGGGTTTTCTCATTGTGTGGCAGGTGATGGCGACCCTGGCTTTGGGGTAGACAGAGTTTGTGGCAGGAGACTGGGTGATGCTGTTGCTTATTTTCAAGTCTGCAATTCCTAGTTTCTCTCCCTTCTTCTTCAATACCTATGACCTCCACAGAGAAAAGTTTGGTTATTGCTGAGACAGAATTAATGTATTTTTTTGCAAGACAATGTCTATAATAAAACTCAAAGTCTGCACTGGATATGGAATTTTACCCACAGGATCATGTGCTCAAGTTTTGTTCTAGTCAGTGATGTTTTCCTGGGGAAGTGATGAATACTTTAGGAAGTGGAACAAGTCTGAAAGAAAGAAATCCATGGGGGGCTCATCACACATTCTCCTGACTTGTTAGTCTCTCTCTCTCTCTCTCTCTCTCTCTCTCTCTCTCTCTCTCTCTCTTCCTCTTGTCTACCTCATAGTAGGCTGCTTTTCTTCATCAACACACTGACCCATCTGGTCAACTAATATTTCAGCACAGAAACAGAATCAGAGGCTGCAGACTGAGACCTCCTTCATCATGAGATTAAAAAAAAATCTTTTCCCATTTAAACTGCTTCTCTCAGGGATTCATCAATGTTGGGAAGATAACAGATTAATATAGATAATAAAACTTCTGATTAATATAGACACAGAGAAAAATGCAAAAATTCTACATGCATGTTCACAGTCAACATTTTAAATTATTGAATATCTGATTTGAAGAAGATGCACATGAAAAAATGTGGTAAGTTCAATCTCTATATATTATGCCATTTGACATATTGGCTTTGACATATATAATTATAAAGTATGTGAACTCTGGTAGAAGCCAGTGAAAACTGATTGACATTTTCTTGGATATTCTTTTGAAAATTCTTAGGAGTATCTGATTATTTCAAAGTATTAAATAAGAAAAAAATTGAAAATCTTGAAAAGAAAACTATTTTTCTTTCAAACATTTGTTATCATTAATAGTGTAAATTTATTTTCAGGTGGAATTTGAAAAACTCTAGAACAATTTACATTTCCCAAAACGACTCCTTTTTGGTCCTGTATACCTACCAGAAGAGGGAGACATAAAACTATACAAGGTCGTCAGAGTTCACAAATTATCAAACTCCTCAAGACGCGCTGCATCTGAGAAATGTCTAAAGCAGGGGCAACACCTTCCTCCAGGAGGAGCTGGGGCAGCCCAGCCTCAGGTTGAAGCTTCCTTTGATGCTTTAAGCTGAGCTGTCAATCACTGGGGGAGGAGGGTGGTAACACTGCTGACAGCAACAAGTTGCAGCAACTTCCACTTCCAGCTGCTGATGGTGAGAATGAATCTGTCCTGAAACAACTGTCTCTGCACTTCGAGGGATTCCAGAAATGAACCGTGAAGTGTGTGTGATGAAAGCTTTGCCGCCTGATTAATTTTTCCTTTTCAGGAACCACTGGGAGGTTGTGCTAATGTCCTGGTGCATCAGATGTGGATGGAGACTGATTCTGCTGAAGTGACTGGAGATGGGGCACAACCATGTCACTCTGGATGCTGAACCCACACGTGGAATATTGACAATGAAGAAGAAAATAATTATTTTTAATTTTCTAAATTTAAGATATAAAAATCTATGCAGATTTCATGTGATGCGGAGATGCCAATAAAGGAAGAAAATGAGAAATTTAAACAACATTCCCACTTTTTCTTTTCTCCAAATAGTCTCATCTGAGACCTAGAAGTCCAAGAAGCAGAGATGGGAGCATCATCTTCCTGCTTTCTCACTTCTGCAGAAGCCAGAGAAAGACTTTCTGATAATATTCTGAGACACAGGGACTTTTGCACTGAAGAAGCACTTATGCAAATGATGAGATTTCTTAGTGTTTGAAGTAATGAGACTGTCTGGACAGCAAGCTGCCAGGTCCCTTCTGCAGACATGTTATGTCTCCTTCTACTGGCCAGCAGAGGAGATGCTGAGATAATCCTTAGAGGTCTTGCAGGATTCTCCAGAGACTGGGTGAACAGTGCTCACAATCTGGTGCAGTCCTTAGGTACAGCTGCTGGTGTTAGAACACAGTGACACCTCACATCCTTTGCTTCTCAAGTTTTGAAAATGTCCAAGTCCTGGAAACCCAAAGATTGTTAAATAAATTTAATACACAAAGGCTTTGCCCAAGGTTTATTTTATTTAAATAAACAAAACTCAAGAAAGTACTCTGAGAAAAAAGTGTTAACTCACATGTAAGGTAGTGTTCTTATTCTATTAGGAAAGCACTCAGCAAAAGCAAAGGTCATGAGAAAATAGATAAATTAGTCAAGATTTTGTCTAAATAGGGTAAAAAAAAATAACCTGAAAATCAAAAATATGATTCCCAAGTAAAAAAATATTTCTACATAAAAGGAAAAATGCAGTGTTGATCAGAAATAAGAAAAATAAATACATTTATAAAGTTTAGTATTATACCAAAATCTCAAAATCTTCTAATAGGAAGAAAATAAACTTTGTCAATTCTGAAAACATTTGATTGCCTAAATCTGCTAAGAAAAAAGAAAGAAGGCCAAATCCTAGAGAAACCCATCATACTGCAAAGTTAAACAAAAGGAGTTCATAAGGGAATGAATACATACAATATAACCAGAAAATAACTAATAAATTGACACGCTTATGTTCTCAACCATTGACAGCTGAGACTTTGAATGGATTAAATCTTGCAGTAAAAAGGCTAGACAGGTGAAGGGGAGAGTCCCTACCTGAGAGTCCACAGAAGGAAGGGCCATTTAAACTGCCACAGAAGGCTGAGCCCCTGCTAGAGCAGACAAGCCAAAGGAAACCCCGAGGCCCACACAAGTAGGCAGGGATGCACCAGAGAGGGAGATGCATGGTTTGGTTACAAGGGAGGGAAGGTTGCAAGAATAAGGAGAAAAGGAAGAAGGCAATAACAAGGGTTCTTCACTCACTCATTATATATGAATAAGGGGAAATTCATTATTTAAAACTAGAGAGAAGAGATGGGCTTCTAGATAGCGCAGTGAATAAAGTAAATGCTCACAAACATGACAAAAGGGGTTTGATTCATACAAGTAGTAAGAAGTAGGAAGAAGTAAAGTTGCCCTCTGATCTCACCTGTATCTCTAGCTTTTCAAGCATATGTGTATCCTTCTACCTGTTTTGATCATACTCAAAATAAATAGATAAGCAATTAAAATATAAAAAGGGGAAAAGATAAGTAGTTATCACTGCTCAATAAAAAGACACACTTTATTAAAAACCATAGTCTAAACTTTGACAGGAAGAATATATTATATAGACATAGAAAAGTATCACTGCTCAATAAAAAGACACACTTTATTAAAAACCATAGTCTAAACTTTGACAGGAAGAATATATTATATAGACATAGAAAAGTGTCCTACTCCTATTACATCTACCCTTGAATGTGCTATTACAACAAGACTCCAGTTTAACAGCTTTTTGTCTCTGGCCAGGGGGTGACATACAGTGCCCAGCAGAATGGAGTGAAGGGAATTGCAGGAGCAGAAAAACTGCAAAAGAAAATCAACAAACCACAATCCAGAACTTCAGAGACTCTATATCAATCACATAGAACTAGGACAGCCTAATCTCTCCCCATCCTGGAGCTCAGGGACATTTGCGGAAGAGGGGGCGGTAAGATTGTAAGAGCAAAAGGATGGGAGGAGCAACGATTTGCAAGATTCTCAACAATAGTTGGGGCCAAAGCAAACATAATGGAACTTTGCATGCCCTGCGCAATGTCCAGCGCACTGTTGCCCTCATAAAGTCTAGCATCTGTTAAGGGCACCGAGACCCCTGGAGGCAAGGGATTGACAGCCATAGTAGTAATCTTATGATTAAGGGGAACAAGAGAAAGGGCTTATGGAAATGCCACTGGGTCCTTATATGTCATCGGAGAGGAGGACCCAGTGGAGAGTTAGGCGCACACAATAAAGGACTCTCTGGGAATTGGGGGGAGACACTGGGGGAAGGGGAGGGGGGAGGGAGGGAACTGGTAAAAAATTTTAAAATGTATAATTAAATTTTTAATTAAAAAAAATAAATAAATAAAAATAAAAATTTAAAGTTAAAAAAAAAAAAAAAAAAAAAAAAGAAAGTGTCCTGGCCCACACCAGCATAAACCCAGACTTACATACAGGAAACAGAAGTGGGAGTGGTAGGAATTGATCAGGCATGGGGTCAGAGGGAGCCTAGGATGTCCTCCATCATCCAAGCCACCTTTATTGTACTATACATGAGTATTTATAGGAAAACAATCACGGAGCAGGGCCAAATTCTTTACAGGATTATGTAAAACATATACATTCCAGTTAACAAAGAAAAGTCAGGAGTGACATCTACTTGCTGAGGGACCAGACATGATGTTTTCAGGTAGAGTAAAAGAGGCATGACTCCTTGTTGCTAGAAGGAAATGGACAATGCATGCCTCAAAACAGAGTTACTTGGTCCATCCATTAGCATATCTCAGATAAGCAGAAATGAACTGTTGGGGGAGTTAACAGCCCAGCCAGTTTCTAAAAGAAACACAAGCTATCCAAGAACAGAATTTGAGGTGATCTGTACTCCCAAGAAGAGGAGTTAGGCCTGCCATTGTCTTACAGACAAGAGGCAACCTCAACCCCCCAGGGGAGGAGCCCCTAGCTACAGCCCGTTTCAGATGCTAATATATCATCCAGCTAGCAAGATTTGGGCCTGACAACCCCCACAGAAAAGAAAAGAGAAGCTAGGTTAATAAAACTAAAATATCCCAACAAGTGAAGTAATTAAAGAAAAGTAAACTGTCAATTTAACAAGAGCACAGGTGTCGCTTACATAGCTGCTACTCTAATGATAATTGAGTGAGGAAGGCAGGCAAGTTATGATGGTAAGGATGTGCCCTCCTCCAGCATCACCTCTGTACCTGCTGATGGCTGAGAAGACCTTTCCACACCACTCCTCCTGTTTCAGATGTGACAGCAAAGCTGTGGCTATGGGCAGGATGAGAACATTTTGGCTGTTCTCATGCAGCCAAGACACTGATGGTCCAGAGCCCTCAGCTGCAGCCAGTTACCCTGAGTTCCCACCATCTCCCTCTCACACAGATGCACAGGGCGCTGTGCTCTTCCCATACAAGCAGCACATTTGGCAGCTGGGCTGCCCCAAACAGGGAGGTTTGTGTTGGTGTCTGTATCACTGTAGGAGGTGCCTCTATAGCTTGCATGCAGTAGTAAACTCCCAGGTCCTCAGGCTCCACCCTGCTGATTTTGAGTGTGAAATCTGTCTGTGCCCCACTGCCACTGAATCTGTCTGGGACCCCAGAGACCCGCTTGGAAACTTTATGGATCAGGAGCTTTGGAGACTGCCCTGGCTTCTGCAGGTACCAATACAAATAGGTGTTTCCATCACTGTATAGGAGGCTCTGACTAGACCTGCAGGAGATGGAGGCTGACTCTCCAGGGCTGACAGACAGGGAGACTGGAGACTGGGTCATCACAATATCACTAGTGGAACCTGAAATTAAAAATTTTTTATTATTATTTATTCATTCAATTGTACGTGTGCACGTGTGTGTGTATGTATGTGTGTGTGTGTGTGTGTGTGTGTGTGTGTGTGTGTGTGTATGTATGTGTGTATGTATATGTGCGTGTGTAGAACCACAGACGAATTCGGGAACCACCATGGACCGCCTCCACCTCCTCCTTGTTTACTGTGCCCTACCAGGACCAGAAACATAGGCCGCCCTGGGGTCTAGGATCTGAACTCAGGACCTTCCCCCTGCAAGGCGGAGGCTTAACCCCTGAGCCACCTCTCCAGCCTCCGAGGAACCTGAAATTAAAAGACAGCAGTTCAAAATCACATATAAGCTTCATGAGCAGACTTTAAACACTTCTTTTAGATTATTTATTTGAAGTTAGATATTTACTATTTTGCACATTTTTATTTCCTAAGCCAAAATACCAATTTATGCCAAATCAATATACTTAAACCCTAAAGAGATTTCACATCTAGCTTCTGTCATCCCATACCACACGTGTCAGTCTTCAGAGAATACAAATCCTGTCCTATGTGGGATTGTGGCCGCCACAGAACTGAAGCTCACCAGCCCTTGCTGGAGGACTCCAGCCAGCTCCACCATGTGCAGAGCATGCTGGGCAGCCCTGGGTTCAAGATTTTAATCTCCCTCAAATTCTCCTTTTCTCACCTCCCTCTCTCCTTACCAGGAATCCAGAGCACTAGGAGCCCAGCAGCCAGACAAAGAACTTCATTTTGAGAAGATCAACTGAAGAAAGGGATGGGTCAGGGCAAGGACACAGCTGAGCTTTTATCTCAGATTAGGAGAACAAGGTCCTCTCTAGGGAACAGCATGCAAATACTCTGGTGGGGGCAGCTGTGCAGATAGAGGGGACAGTTATGTGGGCTTCTCATGTTTACAAAGAATCTGAAGTGCCTTGCAGGGTAATGAATATAACACCATAAAATAGTTAAGCTTAAGAGGGAATAATAGCCAGTTGTTGAAAAGTTTTCAATACATAGGATACTGTGTTTGTAGTCTGGGCACTTGGAGAAGTACAGCTAGTATTTCAGAGGGACTGCAGTGAAGAGAAATGTCTCCAGGTTTTTAGGAGTTGAAGAACCCATGCTGCTGGTCCTTTCTTGTTAATCACACAGGCAAGGAGATTCCACCCATTTTGGTGTAGATCTGAGGAGTGAGAAAGGGCCAAGTGTAGTTCACCTGTCTTTGCTACTTAAGTACTGCTGATGCTGGCTGGGTAAACATCTAAAAGAATTTGGAACTGTTTTCTTCTATATCATGTAAATAGCCTCTGTACAATCATTAAAGTAAACAAAAGAATATGGTCTTGTGTTAAGTGTCTATCTCAGAAACTAAGAAGAAGCTTTGGGAAGTGATGGACAGGTCATTGGTATTGTTGTCTGAGGTTGTTTCACAGATGTAACTCAGACTCATTGTCCTGAGTCCATTAAATACACAAAGGTTTATTATGGTGATGGAAACCATTTTTAAGTCAGATCCAGCAAGGGTAGAAGATATCTAATTCACTGATAATCAATGGCTCTGTATCCATAAGAGTAAATATTATGAATTTTGTGCTTCAGAATCAGAATAGTTCGAGGTTTCTCTTGGCTACAATCAAGTGAATGTGCATTGCTAATAACCACACATGTACCCTAACTTAAGAAAAGCTTTCCAAGGGAATGACTTCCTTGCCCACATAGGAAGGAAAAAACACAGGAAGTTTGTACTTTTGTGGTTTGTTTGTGTTTCTTATTGACCCAGAAAACAATTTCCATGCAGTATTTCTAAATATGGAAAATCTGGATTTTGTTAGATTCTCCTAAGTATGATGAGTACTTACATTCCTCAAAGCTGCAATAAACTCCTTCCTCTCCTAGGTGGTCTGGGACAGGCATTTTGTTGTAGAAACAATGGGTAATGAAAATAATATGTATGCTCATAAAGCAACTAAATAACTTATAGATGCCCAGTGTAATTTATGGACTTTGTTATGCTTTGTGAGTTTTCTTCTGAAATAGTCGTCTGTAATTACTGGAGTAAACTGAGTACTGATATCACTAAGAGATGTGTCTTTATGTGGGAGAACAAGAGTAGCTCCTCAGAAGACTTGCAGCAATGTTCAGGTCTCATGCTACATGAAGGAATAGTGATGCAACTCTCTGTATCTTTAGTTCAGAAGCTTTTACTTAGGAATATAACACAATAGTGTCTAGATGTCACAAGGCAATGAATGGTAAACATAGGCATCAGTTTTTCTACTCTGTTGACCATGAGGATAAAAATATTCCTGGAAAACTGCGACTACATTGTTGTTTCCTATGACAGTTTGCTTCCAAATCAGGATAGCACTAACAACCAAAGAACTGATTTGTACAGGTCAGTCTTAGTAATTAATGAATACATAACATAGCTACAAAAGAATTACTGTCCTCAAATTCTCAGAGGTGACCCATGTTCTTCCTACCAAGCTCCCTCCTATTTTACATGTTTCTGTTTACAGAAAAATTCATGAGACATGGGCTTACAGCACCACCTAGTGACCACACAACAGAAGTGAGCACAGGTTCTGTTTACCTAAGCAAACTCATGAGAAGCCAGATATTGTTTGTACTCAGTCTTCTTCATCAAAGATTATACTGGCTGGTCAAGTACTATCACACTGTAGGGAAAATGGCTTCTTTTTCTGCACTGTGGAATGTACAATATATCAGTGGTGACTTGTCATAAGATGGGGTTGCACTATGATGTGTAGGTTCAGTCTCATTGCAGGATTCTGTAACTGAATGGATGCATCATACACCAGGACTTTACATAAATGACTTGATATCTGTTTTTTCACAGGACAGCCTTGAGTTCACACTTGGATTAGTTTCACAGGCGATGTTGATTCTAACCCAGTATAGACGACAGGGTGGTAGGAACCCGCATAAATGCATTGACGAAATTTAAGTTGAAATTTCATCAACATGGAAAAGTCATGAAAACTAGAAACTATTTAACACACACAGATGAGTAGCCATTATAATTTTCAGAGAGGAATTTTTGGAAGAAGGGTCTATTTCCTTGGAGACATGGGGTCCTTTTTTCTATGAACTGCATATTTTAATGATATTTTTCTAAAACTATGCTCTGACATGATTTCATCTCTTCCTTTCCTATTTGCACAACAAATGACTTTTCTGTACATCTTAATGAGAAGGAGAAAATACTTTAATTGAAAAAAATTAGAACCTAAGCTGTTGATTCTAAATGTCTAGGAATATGTCAATTAGAGGTCATGAGACAGGGATCAGTTGATTCCTGGGGGCTTCCTAGCAGCCAGAGTCTCCTTGCCTGTGAAGGTGTAGGTCTTACCCTTGGTGGTCCTCAGACTTCTCAGAAAACCCAGGGGACGGGTGCCATGTTGCTCCGCTGTGTGCAGCACCCTCCAGGGGATCCTGCAGTCTTCACCTCTGTCATGTCTGCATGCAGGTGAGGGCAGTGCGCGCACATGTACAATTGAATAAATATAATAAAAAGGCGAGGGGGACTAGGTTTCATAAACCTACAGCAAGTTGTGAATTTCTTGCATAGAAAGCCAACCTGTATTTCTGCTGTGTGCTTATTATTTGAAGCGTATCTAGGTGGACACAACTGGCCTCAAGCTCCTCATTTGCTCTTCTCAGCCTCCTGAGTGCTAGGACAGTGGTATGCTTCATTGTGACAGCTTCTGAAAAAACTCTGCTTGTGTGTGTGGTGTGTGGTGTGTGTGTGTGTGTGTGTGTGTGTATCAGCAGGCACTGTATGTCCTTGTGGAGGACCAAGGGTAACTTCGGGAATCATCCTGGATTGCTTCTACCTCCTTTATGCTTCACTCTGGAATTTCACAGTTTCCTCCCACCAGAGCTGGAAAAGCAGGCCATAAAATAACCAAGGAAAATGAAAGACTTTTATAGGCAAAGTTAAAAACTGTACATAAACTAAGCTGAATAAAAATACAGGAGAAAATTGTATAAGTTCAAGGTTTTTGGGATATCCTATTCTCCTACAAAACCCAAGTTTTGATAATATGTGTAATTCGAAATGTGTGAACCCAGGTGGACTCAGTGCAGGGTCAGTGAAGGGTGGGTATTCTTTTTGAATTTCCCTATGACTATGCGATTATTTGGAAATTCAGAGTAAAAGAAATATATCACAGATTTGTGAACGCTGAAAAAAAAATCTATTTTCCTTCCAAGGTTGACACATTCTAAAGCTTTGTGGCTCATTCTGGGGGCGGAGGGCATGAATTCTTTGTAAGCAGGTGTATGAATTGCAACACACTATTCGAGGGCATTCTGTGTATACTAAGAAGTAAAACTTAAAATATGAATATTGTTCAACAAACCTATGACTGGGAAGCAATCTATAGAAATTAAAACTTCATTGTGTCTATAGGAACAGATACGTAGAAACAGGAGATTGTCTGAATAATTGTATGGAAAGAATAAAGGCCAATTTCTTTTTTTTTTAACTTGTTGATCCTTGTTACACTATCAAGTGAAAGCTGGCAAGTAAAAATTAAGCTGCTATAAAGAATTGTGTGTACATTTCTGTGTGAACACGAGGCTTCTCTCTGGGTACATATGAAGGATGCAACTTTCCAGAGCACAAGGCATAATCTGGAATATCTTTGCCATGTTTAGTGTACACTTATTTATGTTCTTTGATGAATTGTATGCTGTATACTACAACTAATTTTCAGAAAAGTTAGGATTTCAAACATATTATCAAACATCATTTGAGAAATGAATGTGTCATAATCAAGGAATAACAAGCACAATGTAGTACAAATTGTTTTTTTTTTAAATGTGGTTCTGAGGGAAAAGATAAACTGCAGTCTCTATCTTTGCATTGCTTCCTGCTCCCTGAGTTCAAAGATTTGATTCCATATCTCTTAAAACTATTACGGAAAGAGGTGGAGAAATGGTTCCGGGGTTAAGACTCTACCTCATGAGCAAAGTCTTGAGTTCAGATCCCAGGTCCCATGTAAAATTACCAGGTGGAACTGATGGCAGAATGTACTTCCGGTCTTGGTAGGTGGAGCCTGGGAAAACACAGAGCAAAGCAAAAAGGAGGTAGAGCAATCCAGGATGATTCCAGAAGCCAACTTTGGGCTACACAGATACACACACACACACACATACACACACACATACACACACCCACACAACACAAACACTCATGCAATGCACACACACACGTGCAATAAAAGCCTTTTCTAGTTATATATGTAATCCAGCATTGTGAGAAGTGTCTGTAGTTTGACCTTGGTTAGAACTCTGTATGGATTCTTAGCAGTGATGTTTTTTCCTGTTTTCTATTCTGGACTTTCATGTATCACTGGACCTATTGTCTTGTCAGCTCAGCCTTTCATAGTTTCCACAAACTAAAGATTTAGCTGCAGAAATCAGAGATTACAAGGTGAGAAGAGTGCAGCCTCTGAGGAAGTGGAAGAGAAAGGCACCAAGCCTACTAAGGATGCACCACATCTGCCATGTCCTCTTGCCTCCTTCCTGACAGCCCACAGGAGTATTTGATCAGCTATTTTACAAAAGGAGGTAGTTCCAGTGGTTCAACTTTGAAAAGAGCTATACTTTAAGAGGAGAGAACTCCACCTCATCCCATTTTATAAGTATGAATATTGTTTAACCAGGTGAAGTCATCTACTGGTTGTTCATCATTTGTTCAACCAGAAAATAGTGGAGCAGAATCAAGGGAGTATGTGTCTGTCTGGCTGTCAGTGTAATGTTCTATCCATGGTGGGGGCATCTGTGATATGAAACATATTACATGGAACTTTGGTAAATCAGTCCTGCACTTAATGTGTCTGCGTTATTTTAAGGTACTTTTAGATCTGTGTTTCTAGTAGAACTGTTTCGTAAAGAAAACCACTTTGCTATTACCCTGTCAAAATAGTGTGCTTGTAACTCTCTGGTGGTGGTGGTAGAGTTTTCTTAGTTGTTATGATGATGTGCATCCAGCCCTGCCTCTAGAACAAACAGCTGAGTAGTGCGCAAGATGGGAACAGCGAATCAATGAGTCAGAGTCATCTGAATTTAAGGGCGGCTGGCACAAGATCCTCTGAGGAAGATTTGATTCCCAGATGGAAGCTGGAATATCTCTGGAATACTGTTTTTAGAACACAAAGTGGGAATTTTGTAATTCATGTGTTAACACGTGCATATGAACTGAAATGTCTGTGTACTCATCTTTAGTCAATAAATCTCTGTAATAAAGCAAGACACCTCCCCTGATCCCCCTGTTTCCCCCCTCTCCTCTCCCTTCCATCCCCATCCCCGAGTACATTCCCCCCAGTAGCTCCCCACCAACCCCCAGAGCATCTTTTAATGTGCAAGTTTCATGGAATTTCTTTGTGAAAAAAACAAACACAAGTAAAACATTATGCCCTCCAACTTGTAATAAAAACAAATTCAAAATGAATCAGAGTTTAAAGTAAACTATAAAAATATAGTTTAAATATAAAAACTATAGTAAACTAATATAAAATATAATAGTTTAACTATAAAAAATATAGTTTAAAAATATAGTATAAAGTAAACTATAAAATTGTTAGGAATGATACCCCCACCAAAATCTGGATTTTCCGAGGTCTTAGGATGGTGCAAAAGTGATAAGTCTCCATAACAATGCAAAACTCTGTCAGGGATGCTCTCTAGAGAAGGATTTAATGAAAATGTTTCCAAAGTATTACCCATCAGCTAAAGACAGTTTCTCAAAATGTGTAAAGAACTAACAAGCTCATTAAGTAAGAAAACAATGTATGTAGAAATTAATTCATGATATTCAGCAAGAAATACAATCTGAAAAATCTGTGCTGCTGTGTTAGTCCAAAACTCTGCAACACTCTATGATGTCATTCACTGTAGGGCGCCGCCCTGCATGCCGCCATTCTAAGATGGCGCCAGTTCCCCTTCTCCTCTCAGCAAAACAAGCCAATGCGCAAGCGCCAGGCCCATTTCCCGCTCTAGCCCTGATCGCGAGACCATCACGCCACCTCGGGTGACACGCCCACTACCAATCAGGTGCTGCCACGTCCAAGACGGGACAGAATCCCTATATAAGGGTGGCGGTTTAGGCAGTTGGGGTCTCCGTGCTGAAAGCTAGTGCTCTCCCTCTCAAGATGCATTAAAGCTTGCTACAGAAGGATCCTGATCGTGTTGCGTCGTTCTTGCTGGCGAGACGAGCAGCGCAGAACAACTGGTGCCGAAACCCGGGAACCACATCGTCCGCACCGTCGGAGACCCCCTGGTAACAGGAGGGTTCAGAACTGTAGCGTAGACTACGCCTCGGAAAGGTATGTTCACTCTTTCACCTTCCCAATTCAAAATGATCGAGCTTCCTGAAATTCTTGCAACAATAATCCTGATATCCTTCACTCTCTTTGTTTTCTGTTTTCGTTATTGTTGTGATCTTATTTGGAAAATGATAAAAACTGTCTTGAAGTCGAAAACTGCGAAAAAGCCCGATCGGCAGGACAGCTCACTTAGAAAACAGTGCAAGAGGGCATGTCAGAATCTGAGCGTAGTGAGAGGATGGGTGCGCGCAAAAAAGAACCCCAAACCGTCATAAGTGAAAAAGGACCTCCCAGACAACCTAATAAGGATAGGGAGAGAAGAAAAGTGAGTAAAAAACAAACTTACCAAAGAGTCTGACAAAGATAAAGAAAGAGAATTAGATAATGCATCTAATCCCCCAAACAAAAAACCAGGTTCATGGTGGGAGCCCATATATGACCCCACTTCAAGACCTAGGTTATATCCAACCCAAGAGCTTGCCGCTCTCAGTTTTACCTCCTCTGATGATGAAGATTCGAGGATAAACACAGAGGATGAGGCCGAGCTTGAAGAAGCGGCTGCCGCATATGACCCAGAAGAATGGCGCCCTCTTCATAGACAGCCTATGAAGGAAAGACCTCTAATGGTTGTCCCTTCTGCTCCGCCTCCTTTTGCACCCTCTGCTTCACGATTACCCAAACAGACTCGCCATAAACTCAGCCTTGCCTTTCCAATTTACGAGGGAGAGACGGGGAGAGTTCATGCTCCTGTTGATTTTAATCAGATTAAAGAACTGGCTGAGTCCGTTAGAAAATATGGGCCTAATGCAAATTTCACTATAATACAGCTAGATCGCCTAGCCTTACATGCACTAACGCCCACTGATTGGCAAACCATCGCTAAGGCTGCATTACCTACTATGGGTCAATACATGGAATGGAAGGCCTTATGGCATGAAGCAGCACAAAACCAGGCTAGGATTAATGCCTCTTCGCTGACCCCTCTGAACAAAGAGAATGGACCTTTGAGCTATTAACACGGTCAAGGCCCGTTTACTACTGATCAGGCTAATTTTCACTGGGGTGCTTATGCTCAAGTTTCCAGTACAGCTATTAGGGCCTGGAAGGCTCTTAACAAAAAGGGAGAAACAGGAAATCAGCTTACAAAAATTATACAGGGGCCCCAAGAACCTTTTTCTGAATATGTGGCTAGGATAATGGATGTGGCTGGAAAGATTTTTGGTGATCCAGATACTATAGCTCCTTTTATAGAACAAATAATCTTTGAACAAGCCTCACAGGAATGCCGCAATGCTATAGCTCCCAGAAAAAACAAAGGTTTACAAGATTGGCTTAGAGTATGTAGAGAAATAGGGGCCCGCTGAGTAACTCTGGACTCGCGGCGGCTATTCTCCGAGCACAGCAGCACCCCCTCATGAAAAACAATGGTCGCTCCTGCTACAATGTAAAAAACCTGGCCACTTTGCAAAAAGATTGCCCCGAGGCTAAAAGAGAACAAAAACCCCTTACTCTGTGCACCAGGTGTCAAAAAGGATATCACCCCTGTTAAACAATGCAGGTCAATAAGAGACCTGAAGGGCAATCTTTTGCCTCCTCAAGAGGTCTCCTCTGAGCCAGAACAAAAAAACGGGTCAATGGGCCCCCGGCCCCGGGGCCCCAAGAAATACGGGACCCATTTTGTCAAAACCGAGAACCCAGAAATTCCTCAAAACCAGCCACAAGATTGGACTTGCACTCCGCCGCCACAATCTTATTAATGCCTCAATTGGGTGTTCAAGCCGTCCCTCTTCAGCCTCTACAACCTCCCCTACCCAAACAAACTATAGGTCTAATAATTGGAAGAGGCTCTCTAACCGCTCAGGGGTTGATAGTTCACCCTGGTCTGATAGACAACCATCATACCTCAGATATTCGACTCTTATGCTCCAGCCCCCAGGGTATCTTCTCTATTCAAAAAGGAGAACCTAAGGTTCTAAAACAGACAATGGACCAGCTTATACTTCCCAAAAATTCAAACAATTTTGCTCACAGCTACAAGTGACACACATTACTGGCCTGCCCTACAACCCCCAGGGTCAAGGCATAATTGAAAGAACCCACCGGACACTCAAATCTTATCTATTTAAACAAAAAGGGGGACCCATAGCATCCCTATCTCCTGGTCCAAAGGCAGCATTATCTTTGGCACTTTTCACTCTGAACTTTCTCAACTTAGATGAATCAGGAAGAAGTGCCGCTGACAGACATTGCTCAGAACCTCAGAGACCACAGGAGTTAGTAAATGGAAAGATATTTTGACTAATCAATGGAAAGGCCCGGATCCAGTTTTAATTAGGTCCAGGGGAGCGGTATGTGTCTTTCCACAGAGCGAAGAACATCCATTTTGGATCCCACAACGGCTAACAAGAAACATCCATATCCAAGAAAATGAAGCCACAGATATTAAGACTGATAATGCTGATCCTGATGAGAAATCTCCAGTCTCGCTCCGAGCACAGATGGGGGATAATGTCCACGTTCCCCCTGCCCATGCCGGTGATGTATAATGCTAACGTTTTCCCTCGCCTGTTTATCAAAAAGGAGACTTTGGGATCACCGCTGCTATTGTCAGCATTGTAGCCACCGCGGCCGTTTGCCGCTTCACTTACGGCCTCGGCTTTGGCGTTGTCAGGGACTGTCAAGGCAGCAACAACTATCAATGAGCTGTCCTCCTCAGTCTCCTTAGCTATGGACAAACAGCAGTCGGCAAACACCCAACTACAAGGAGGACTGTTGCTGATTAATCAGCGTATTGATTTAGTTCAAGAACAAGTAGATATACTGTAGCAGTTAGCACAGTTAGGATGTGAAAGAAAAATGTCTGGGTTATGCATCACCTCTGTACAATACAAAGAATTCACAGCTGCTGCTAATTTGTCCAAGTCCCTTTCTCAGTTTATGTTACAGAACTGGACCCATGAATTTGAACAGACGCTACGAGAACTCAGAGTCGCCATTGTGCACGTCAACTCAACCCGCCTTGACCTATCTCTGACGTCGGGATTCGCCTCCTGGATTTCCTCAGCTTTTTCCTACTTCAAGGAATGGGTGGGGGTGGGACTATTTGGAATTCTGCTCTGTCTTGGTCTGGCAATATTGTCTTGGCTCTTCTGTAAATTTTCTAACAGAGCCAGACGAGAAAAAATCATGGTCACTCAGGCACTTAGGGCTTTAGAACATGGGACCTCTGCTGAGATCTGGCTTGCAGCATTAAAGCAAGAATAAAGGTTGATCGCCGGCCAAACAGCTCATGCACCCTCAGCACCTTTGTTGCATTGCACGAGGACGAGTGTCTGGCATAGGCAGCCCACACAGGTTGACGAGCAAAGCATCGCACAGAGTTTACTCTGGAAAACACGCCATCTTGCAAAAGGGTTACCTGCCCCAGAATCCCTTCCTCACAAAATTGGCAGGACGAATTTTTCATGAGGATTTGGCCCTCTGTTTTCGCCTGAGTTGGGTGGTCACCTCATCGCTATCATATTGATAAGAAAGGGGGAGATGTAGGGCGCCGCCCTGCATGCCGCCATTCTAAGATGGCGCCAGTTCCCCTTCTCCTCTCAGCAAAACAAGCCAATGCGCAAGCGCCAGGCCCATTTCCCGCTCTAGCCCTGATCGCGAGACCATCACGCCACCTCGGGTGACACGCCCACTACCAATCAGGTGCTTGCCACGTCCAAGACGGGACAGAATCCCTATATAAGGGTGGCGGGTTTAGGCAGTTGGGGTCTCCGTGCTGAAAGCTAGTGCTCTCCCTCTCAAGATGCATTAAAGCTTGCTACAGAAGGATCCTGATCGTGTTGCGTCGTTCTTGCTGGCGAGACGAGCAGCGCAAAACAATTCACAGTGTCATTGGAAGGATTGATGAATAGACAAATGACCAGCATTTTCAGGGAAGCAAAACTACAGCAACAGATATGTACCATTACAAATTTGTCCAAACCCATAGGTTATATGAAACCAAGATAGTGATTCCCCTACTCTGAGCACAAATGGAGACCAGCAGGAGGAATTCATCATCTGTGAGAAGAAATGCAGTACTGTGGTGGGAGGCAATGATGGGAGAAACTGAAGGTGCCTGTGTATGGAGTGTCTTTGTTCCTTCCTCCTGAGCCTTCAATGCAAAAGAGGCCATTTTATTCAACTAAAAACATGTAACAGCTAAAAGGTGTAAGAATAAACTTTTATTTCACTCACTGAAAGAATTAAAAGATTGGATGTAACAGTAGCTGAGAAAGTCAGTCCTTGTAAGATAGTGGAATATTGAAGAAATTGACTTTAGTATCAGGAGCAAATGTGAATAATTATTGTATAACCCTGTCAATATTCCAAAAGGGTCTTCTCTGAGGTAGACCATTAAATCAAGAGAGGCACCACCATATCTGTAATTCAACTGCTGAAGTTCAGAGCAACCTCCAAGCTTTCTTCAGCTCAATCATCTTAAACCTCACCCCTGAGTGTATCAGAAAAAAAGTCTGTGGTCAGATGGATAGTAATGCAGTTGATGACCCACAGCATCCAGCTGACTATGTTTGCCATCTTGGACTACGACGGGAAATTCAAAGCGTTTCAAGCTGGCAGGAGGATGAATGCAAGCACTGTGGCTCTTAAACATCGGAGCAACCTCCAAAAGTAATGACAACAGGTTTCTGCAGACTCAATGACCTTGGAGTTGAAGGCTGAGAAAGATGAGGATGCATTCTTGTTCCCTGTGGGAGCAGGACCTGCCCCAGGCCAGCTGTGGACCATCTGGTGCCAAGCAGAGCCCCTGCTCCAGCCCAGCCTTCGGACTTCTGAATCTGAAAAAACCAGTTACAAAGGATGAAGTGAGATCTATTCCAGAGAAACAGATTGAATTGTAAACAAACAGCCACAAACTGTGCTTCTTGCCCTCTGGATTGACCTGGGAAACCGTGGCCTTATCCAACTGCCAGGGAACCATTGAGAATACCACAGAGGTAGAGCATGCCCATCTTCTGTAGGTGCCGAGCTTGGAATAAATTGTAGCTAATTGCAATTATTTTAAATTTGTGCTAATTTTGGGGTTGGAACCAACATTTTTAGATACACTATAGACACGGAAAATGCTTTTTCTTATGGGACTTCCCCATTTTCATTGTCTTTTCATTTTGTGTATGTAGGTATGGGTATATATATGTGTGTGGGTGTGGGTATAAAAGACGACAATGTGTGTGCCTATGTAGCAATCATCCTGATTATTCCACCTCCTAGTTGCTTTCCTCTGGGGTTTCAAACCCTGTGCCTTCCAGGGATGACTCCAGCCATATTTATCTGGGGTCTGGGGTCAGAACTCAGGTCCTTTCAGTTGTAATGCAGAAAACTTTTTCCCCTGAACCATCTCTCAAGTCCAGACATGGAGCTTACAACAGAAGCTCACCTGCCACATTTCCTCAGCCTCCCTTACTTGGCTTCCTCCTGCCTCCCTCACAGTAAGGCTGCTGGAATTGGGAACCTCAGTAAATGCAAGCTGTTGGGGTTGATTCGTGATGGTGCACCATGTAATTGTGCACTAAATCTTGGAATTTAGTACCACCACATGGAGATTTTCCCACAGGAGGCACAAAGGCCAAGTGTTCACATGCTAAAGTATTTTAAAAAGGGGACTCTAGTCCAGAAAGCGAGGAACTTTCTGATGGAGGTTAAAATTTAACTTTCTATATGAATTCATTATTGGTCCACAAATCTGTTTTAATAGAGACGTGTAATTCCAAGAGCATTTCTGTATATTTTTTTCAAATTAGCTCGTCCTTCTCCCAGTCACAGGTCATTTTTAATCTTCAAGGGGAGAAGACTAAGGTTTTTGTCTGGTCATTTTCTTTGCAGTGTTCAATGTGTATCATGCCAGTTCCTTTTTATTCATTTTTGTTTTGCTCATTATGCGATTCAAGAGCATATAGCTTAAAAGAATCTCCATGTTGAATGTATTTTATCATTAAGCAATAATAAGTCTAAGAATAAAGGCCAAATTTTCAGTTTAGAACAAAAACCACTCTGAAGCAGGTGGATAAACCACAGGAGGACCAGCTGGGGCAGCCCAGCCTCACACTGCTGCTCCAGGGTGGTTTATGTCATGGGGTGTATCACTGTGGGGGTAGGTATTACTTTGTTGACAATAGTAAGTGGCAAGATCCTCAGGCTGCAGGCTGCTGATGGTGAGGGTGAAATCTGTCCCTGATCCACTGCCACTGAACCTCGAAGGGACCCCAGAGATGCTCTGGGAAGCATACTTGATGATGAGCTTTGGAGGCTGGTTGGGTTTTTGCTGGGTACCAGTGCAAGTATGTGCTAACACCCTGGCTGGCCTTGCACTTGATGGAGACAGTTTGTCCTGGAGTCACAGACAGGAGGGCTGGAGACTGTGTCATCACAACATCACCTCTGGAGGCTGAAACCACACATGCAGCATTAGGAGAATGTGGCCAGTACATGAAAGACACTGTTTAAGTACTTAGAAAGGGGAAAATATTATGTCTCACTTTCTATAAAGAACAAAAATAATTATACATGTTTCTTGGTCCAAATATTCTTACCTGAAGCCCAGAAGAGCAGAAGTCCAAGGAACTGTGGCAGGGTCACCATCTTCCTGCTTTCCCTTGTGCATGTGGATCATGCACAGCACAGAGTGAGGCTTATAATGTTCTAAGAAACAGGAACTTTTCAGATGAAGAAGCAGTTATGCAAATGAAGAGAGTTCTTACTGTTCTAAAAGCTCAGACTATGCTGAGAGCAGGCTCCCTGGTTCCTTCTCTGTGTGCTGTGTCTTCCTCTGCTGGCCAACTGCTGAGATGCAGAGATTAAGGGAGATGGTGTTGCTTCTCCAGATGTGCACAGTCTAAGTGTGACCTTCGAAATACTTCTTCTCTGAAAACAAATCATATCATATCTTAGGTCTTGATAGGGAGAAATGACTTACGTTGAGTATCATACACAGGCAAGTGGACATTGCACAGAGCATCACAGCATGTATCACTTGATTGATATATTAATTAGAGCTCATGAGCAAGAAATAGAAAGATGGATGTCATAAAAGACATGATCAACTGAGGATGTATTCTAAGGCTTACAAAAATGTAGGTCTATTAGAGCTGGCGCTGGTGTAGACAATTGATTGATATTCATCAATCAATTTCAAGGTCTAAACAAGTATGGAATCTTGTAGTTCAGCCACCGAGAATTATACTAATTATCATGTAAATCTTTCTGGGTGTTAAAACATCACATGCAAAGAAAACATCACTAGATTCACTAAATCAACTGATGTGTTGCTCAAAGACAACCACTGAGTACCAGTCTGTGTCAGAACGGAATGCTTCAGCAGGTTCAAGTTCGAGGTAAGTGAATTTGTCCCTTGGGAAATGATCAAGCTGAAGCATATTGTGAAGAAAGAACTTGTCTGGATTTTCTGTTTTAGCACTGTAACTTTGACTGGCTGTTTCTAATCTAGACACTTCAGCATTCCTTTAGAATTCTGGAGGTCCTCTACTCCAAAAAGTCACAAAATTGGTGACAAATTCAAGTGGACAACTGATTGATATAGCATTCTACTTCTGGAACTTGGAACTCCAATAATCCCCCTGCCTCAACCTCCCAAGTAGCTCAGACTGTAGAAGTGTGGAGGCATGTGCCACTCACCTGGTCTATTTGGATTTAAGTAACACCAGGAATAAAGAGAAGACCACATCATCACTGGAAGAACATATAACTCTGCACTTTTCAATTCCTCCCATATCCTGGGGTACTGGTGTGCATGCTCATGAAACAATTCTAATTTATTTTGATACAATTGCCTGTCACAAAATGATTATATCAACTTTCCACTTTGCCAGTTTCATGCATGTAATGCATGGATCATGATCATATCACCTCTATTATCAACACTCCTAGGCCCATATAATGCTACTCCTTCTACATTTTTGTCCTTTCTTTATTCTCTCTCTTTATAAACAAATAGCCCACTGAGTATAACTAGTGCTGCCCTCACACAAGGATATGTGGTATCCATAGGAGCATGAGTAACTTTCCACTAACACACCCCCAAGCAATTATAGCTCTGTCATTTCCAGTAGTGAGCAACTGCCTACAGAGTCTCGGGTATGGGTGGCGGCCTCCCATGCATCTTAAAATGATGTTGGATTTAATTGTGCCCAGGACATGTGTAGAAAATCACAGCTGTGGAGATTAGGTGCAGGAGCCACATGATGCTACTGCTCTGTTATTCATCTTTGAACGCTAACATACTTTTCATTCCATCTTCTCTCATGATTCCTCACCTTTGGGTAATAAAAAGATAACCTATTTGTAGTTGGACACTCAATGGTCACTTATTTTCAGCAACTGCAGCAGCTATGCATCTGTGTTTACATTGCAAAGAGAAGCATCCCTGGTTGCAGCTAGGAGTAGCATTGGCCTATGGATAGAAACAGGACAAAAGGAATCTAAAAGATAATGCACTGGACAATTGTCTATGATTCAACTGCTTGTTAAGCAGTGACCTCATTTTATACAGCTGAACTCATGACAAACGAAAGATGAGTTCACAGGATCTGTGAACTTATCAGCTCCCAGACATTCCTTGGTTGTTTTATTTCTTGGTTGACAATACATTTCCCCATAAATGAGTAATGTTCATAAATTCAAAAATTGGTTTACAACACATTTCCCACAAATGCCTTTGTCTTAGTCTCATATTCTATTCTTGTGATGTGACAAATATGTGAACCAAGCAATTCATGAATTCATGGTAGTAATGCCTGCTTGCAGTTCTAGGTTAATATTGATCATCATCACTGGAGAGATATGCAAATATAAAGAACTGAGCAAGCTGGCCACAGCATACCCACAGAATGAGCTGAGAGAGGGGACATGCTGTCTAGCTTGCCAGTCTGCCAAAGCCAAGTTATTCTCTTTCTATGATATCCACCTGCCCAGGGAATGGTACAGGCTGGGTCTTTTCACATCAATTATATAAGCTCCTGTAGGCTTGCTGAGAAATTCTCATAAATTGAATAATTCTGCTTAGGTGTGCCTGAAATGTTCAGTACTAAATAGCCAAATTAATAAGTACAACTAGCTCCACTTGGTTACCTTATTAACTAAGTTATATTATACAATTTAAGTCAACAAAAAACATATTCTCTTCACAAAGTGTTCACATGGATTGTGAACATAACCTTGGGTAGGTTTCTACTGAGGCATGAAGCTGGGAATCGTGTTTCTTCTTTGTGAGACTGATGTCATGGTGTGAGTGAGGACGTGGTCTCAAATGTACCTGCAAATATCACAACAGAACAGTGTCTCCAAGTCTGTCTGTGCAGGCTGAGCACCTTTGCTTTGCATTTTCCCACAGTGAGAGGAAGTTTGAAACAGGAAAGATATGGTCCTACATATAATTCTTGAGCTGAAGTGGGGTGAAGAGAAGTGAGGTGCACAGGAACCTTCCAGCTTCAGTCAGTTCTCCTTATCAATAGAAAACATGGGCACCTCAGAGAAATGTAGTAAAGCAGGTGGCAAAGCCCGAAGGACCAGCTAGGGCAGCCCACTCACACTGCTGCTTCCCCAAGCGGTTCATGTCATGGTGCATCACTGTGGGAGCCAGTTGTAAATCTGATGACAACAGTAAGTGGCAAGATATTCAGGGTGCAGGCTGCTGATGGTGAGGGTTATATCTGTCCCTTATCCACTTACTCTGAACCTTGAGGGCACCCCAGAGATGGTCTGGGAAGCATCCTTGATGATGAGCTTTGGAGCCTGGTTAGGTTTTTGCTGGTACCAGTATAAGTTGGCACCAATGTTCTCACTGGCCTTGCAGTTGATAGAGACTGTTTGTCCTGGGATCACAGACAGGACAGCTGGAGACTGGGTCAGCACAGCATCACCTCTGGAGGCTGAAACCACACATGTAGCATTAGTAGTAAGAAAAACAAGAGAAATATTCTAAACATCAAAAACTATTTCAAAAACTATTATGTGAGGCAGGAATTCTAAATATATAAAAATTATGTATTTAAATATATTTTCTTTTCATCCAGATCTTCTTACCTGAAACCCAGAGGAGTAGAAGCCCCAAGGAGCTGTGATGGAAACAGCATCTTTCCACTTTCCTTGTACATGTGGGTCATTCATAGCACAGAGAAAGATTTCTTACAATATTTTAAGAGGCAGGAACTCTTCAAATGAAAGAAGTTCTTTTGCAAATGATGGGATTTCATATTCATTGCATCCTGGACTGTCTGGAGAGCAGGTCCCTAACTTGAGCACATCTTGTGATTCTGTCTCCCTCTGCTGGTCATCTGAAGAGATGTGCAGACAGCGTTCCACAGGCTCCTGTGCTGAGCATTGGGCCTCAGACCAGGGCACTGTGCAAGGTGCAGGGGAAACACTAAGGGACATGGCCTCATGTAAGCTCTGCTGTTCAAGTGGGGTGCCTTGAAGGACACAGGGCGTCTCATCCCCGTTCTTCTTCTTGTCTCCCACATTGTGATGAGATGAGCAACTTCTTGAAAAATGTGATCCTTCCATCATGCAGTCCCTTAATCTAGACCTAAAAAAATGTTAATCAATGTACAGTGGTTCCTGAAAAAAGCCATTTCGTTTGAAATGCACTACCATAGTTCCGTAATGAATGCTGACTGACACTCAAACATCCTTCTGTTCCACTGTGTTTTGTAACACAGGGGTAAAAATGATAACATAATAATACTGTATTTCTATCCCAGAGATTTTGGATAGAATATTTTATTAAAACTGAGTCAGCAAGACAGCTCAGGCTGTAAGGTGTCGTTCCAATATCTAATAATCTGAGTTTGATCCAGAATTCCCTCTTGAAGGGAAGATAGAACATAAATTCTGAAAATCTGTGATTGGATCACTACAATCACAGAGCACATGTGTGTGATTCCTCTTTCTGTCCTTCCTCCTCCTCCAAGGAATGAGTAAATAATAAAAGGCATATTTTGTAAAATAATCATTAAGAATGATTTGTTACAGAAGAATATTTTGAAAAACTCTGCATATTCATTGAATTTATCTCTTTTCAACGTTTTATTCTTTAACAATTCACCTATGTAGCACTTCAATATTTACATTTACTCTTTAGCAAACGTAAAAAATTTCTAAAGCTTATTATACTTCTGAAGAATATATATCAAATTTATATTTCAAAACCTGTACTGAATATGAACCAAATTCAATTTATTTCAAAATTGGACAGCCAATGGATCCACCACATTATTTGAAAGGAAGAGCTCTTTTGCTAGTTCTCTGAATAATTATTTTGTCCGCAAATGAACTATCCAAACAGAAACCTGTTTGTAGATAGTGCTCTAGTCAATTGTTCTAACTTGTCTGCTTCATGCAAGTAAAATAGCCCACTGTTGCTGTGTCGTTAAATCAGTTTTTAAGCAGAAATAGAATGTTTCTTTTCACAAGCCTTTCCTCTATAATTTCTCATTCTTCACAGTTTATTTTATCATAACACAGAGGTTATTAGAATACTATATAAAACTCTGATTCATGAATATGATATGTGGATCCCTTTATTGGTATATTTTTACTCCTCTTTGCAGTTTTTTGTCATTTTCAAAGTTCAATTTTTCATGATCTGGCCAATGAGTATGGAGGACACTTGAAGATTTGTGTCTTTGACAGTGAGCATTTCTTTTACAATTCGTCATCAAGTGACACTGGAGTTGCTATGAGTGTCTGCTTTCATGATTCAATGCCATAGAGAAATAAAAGTCATACCATGTCCCAGTATTTAATAGTATTGGCTCTCTGAAGGAATAACTCATTAAACTTGTTATATAGGGCTAACCTGATCCTTAAATAAGAGATTCATTATACATCAATCTTGTACCTGAATTAATAGTTTTGGACTTAAAAATGATACTGACATCCTTGGGGAAATATTTCCCAGCGAAAGCACTAAAGAAAGCCTTCAGAAACTGGAAAATTGTCTGAGACCCCATGGGCTCATTCCTGAGGGATTCACCTGGACCCGGAGTTTTTCTATGGGAAAGTAACACCTTGGTACCCTGGCCACTCAGCACAGTCGTAACTGCCAACAACACTGCACTCTCTGCATATGAAGTGAGGAAGAACATAAATTCGGCCCCAGAACGGCTGCCACTGAACCTACCTCGATGGGCGTCCTGAGCCAGAGCTGATTTGCTGTCAATCAACATTGTAAGAAGACTGGCTGGAATCTGTTGATACCATGTATTTGTCTTGTCACTGGATAGTGAGGCACGTGGACGGGGATCCTGCTCCAGGACTGGCAGATAGAATGGCTGGAGACTGGGTGATGTGTTTGCTCATTCAAACCTGAGTTTCATAAGACAGGGAACAACAAATACAGGGTCAAATGAAAAGTCTATGAAATAGAGAGCAAATAAAGAGTCTAATGAAAAAAAAACCCACATATCACAAAATCAAAGAGCAAGATGGAGGAAGGATCAGTTTCTCCCTTGGAGAAAACTTGTCTCAACACACATTAAGTATGAGACCCACTTGGGCTTCTCTGGTGACTTTCCAGAGAATTACTTCTGAGGATGATTTCCCTCTCCATATTCTCACCTACAAAAACACCAGAAAGCACAAAATAGGAGATGAAATTTGCATTTTGCTCGGTGTGTTTGCTGATTACCCTGTCGGATCGTTTCCTCTCCAGTGACCCCATTCTATCATCTCAGGTTTGGCTTTCCTGTGGAGAATTAAATCAGATTCATTGAGACCCAAAATACATGGACCCTGAACAGAAAACGGCTTCCTTCTTTATCGCAGCTGCAGTAGCAGATGTCCAGAACATATCTAGTATTTTCCCAGGGGGAAAATGGAAAACAGAGCCAACTAACTACATAAAATGGAGAGAATCAGGCATCAAGGTTTATGATAGCAATAAGGACTGAAGAGGTTGGAAAAAAATGGCTTAGGGATTAATCCTTTGCCTCCTCCTCCCCTGAAACAGAATCAGATGCAGGGTTTCACATAATATGACATACAGAAATGGCACGGGCTGCATTTCCAGCTCTGGAAGTTAGAGTCGTGGAAACCACATAAATCCATAATAAGTCTGGGAAACAACAGATTGAATCATTCAGGATATGGAAAATGCAGGGTGATTTCTAACATCACCGTGGAATCCACAGGCACATGTGCCTGTCTAACACACAATCTATGCATGCGAACACACACACAACACACACACACACACAATAATGAAATTCTTCCTGCACAGCAGTCAAGATCGACTTTGGTTCATGTGCTGATCTGTGGTGCTGATGTGGGATCTTTCTCTGGAATCCCTGGTTCCTAAAGCCTCTGAGAGATGTCATCTACATCTGTTGTTAACTGATGCCCAGCATCTCCCTGCTGCAGCACAGTTAGGTCTGCTGGTCCCAGCACCAGCTTTGACAGTCTACAATGGATTGAAACATTGGACTGGCAATGTGATCTTGACTTACCTCTGGTGACCCTCTACCTCACCAGGGAGCCCCATGCTATAAGGAGACACAAGGAATGGTGGCATATTTTTTTTTCTTATCACATAAGGAGTGCGGCCAGGAGAGGGCGTCCAGAGCAGGTCAGAGCCACAGATTGGCAGCCATGGATGATTACTCAGGAAAGAGCCCACATCCAGCCTGTTTTTAACCAGTGGACAGGCAGGAGGCCAAGGTGGATCGCAGAAAGCTGTCGTGTCATGGATAACCCAGGAACCACCATCGACAGCCCCCTGTCCCAGTGCAGTTGCCCCTGCTTTTCCTTTTCTAATTTCTGCATCTCACTGAACAACTGGAATTCCCTGATCATTTTCAGATAGATTCAGACTCTTTTGGGTGATTTCTTTTATTATTATTATTATTATTAATTATTATTATTATTTCCGCTCATACAAACTAAACAGGTACACCGGTCTTGGGTGATTTCTTATTGAAGCCTTGTCTCTAAATCACTGAGATTAGCGCAGACACCACAGTAGAGAATGAACTGGAGGATGTAGAAAAGACAGCACAGTAAGCTCAGTGCAGGCCAGATACAGGAGGCTGTTGTCTTCACGAAAATTCATGAGGAATCTTTTCCTTTACCAGTTATAGTGATTGGTTCTATCTACATTTCATAGTTTCTCTCCTCCTCCTTCAATGCATGTGACATTCACAGACCAATTTTTGGTTATCCTTAAGACAGCATTGATGTGATTTTTTGAAAGACAATGTCTATAATAAAGCTCAAAATCTAAACATTTGACTTGGATATGGAATTTTGCCCACTGGATCATGTGTTCAAGTTTTGTTCTTAATCAGTAATGTTACCGGGGTAGTGATGGGGACTTTAAGAAGTGGGACCAGTCTGTTAGAAGAGTTTCATTGGGACTTCTCTCTCTCTCTCTCTCTCTCTCTCTCTCTCTCTCTCTCTCTCTCTCTCTCCATGGTGGAGACAGCTACTCTCCACCAGCACCCTAATCCATCACATTCAACCAATGCTTTATCACACAAAACAGAACCAGAGACTACAGACTTAACCTCTGGAGCCCTGAGCTAAAAACAACCTGTTCCCATTTTCATTGATTTCTTTCAGGAATTCTTCAGTTTGGGGAGGACAGCAAACTAATATAGAAAGTAAAACCTACAGTTCACATAGCTAAAACAAAAAACACATAAATGCTACATACAATGCTAACCCAAGAAATAGTTGGCTTTCACAATCAAAAGAATAGATTATTGTGAGCTCATTTGAAGAAAATACACCAGGAATAATGTGTTAACTTCAACACCAATGCATTTCACTATCTAAAATATTCGTTTAGATGTATGTTATTATGAAGTGTGTGAATTCTCATGGAAGTAAGTGAAAACTGGTTGAGAATTTCCTGGAGATTCCCTTGAAATGTCTTAGGAGTACATGATTATTTCAATGCATTAAATCAGAGAAATTTTATGATAGTCTTGAAAGTCCTTGTAACTCTGAATTATTTTTCTTTCAAAAGTTGAGTATTATTCATAGTTTGTTTACTTTTAGGTAGAATTTGAAAAAAAAAATCTTGATTAATTCACATCCCCAAAACAACAATTTTTGGTACTATATTCCTGCCAGAAGAGGGATCATAGAAGTGTTCAAAAATGCCAAAGATAACAAATTGTCCATCTCCTCAAGACTCATTACATCTGATAAATGTCTACAACAGGGGGAACACCTCCCTCCAGGAGGAGCTGGGGCAGCCCAGGCTCAGGCTGCTACCTTCCATGGTGCTTTGTGCGGAGATGTCAATCACTGGAGGAGGAGGGTGATAACAGTCCTGACAGTATCAAGCTGTAGCAACTTCCAGCTCCAGCTGCTGATGGTGAGAATGAATCTGTCCTGAACCACTGTGTCTGTACCTGGAGGGATCTAGAGATGACTGTGAAGTGATGAGAAGCTTTCAGCCTGTTTTTTTTTCGTTATTTTTTCAGGAGCCAGTGTAAGCTTGAGGCACAACCATCTCACCTCTAGATGCTGAATCCACACATGGAATGTTAATAAATGGAGAAGAAAATAATTATTTTTAATTTTCTCAATTTTAGACCTAAAACCCTGTACAGATTCCATGTGATGCAGAGATGTCAATAAAAGAAGAAAATAAAAAAATAAACAAAATCTCCATTTTTTCATCTGAGACCTAGAGGAGAAGCCTCAGGAAGGCATCTTCCTGCTTCCTCACTTCTTGGAAGCCCAGAAAAAGACTTTCTGATAATATTCTGAGAGACAGGGACTTTTTACATAAAGTAGCATTTATGCAAATGAAGAGATTTCATAGTGTTTTAAATACTGAGCCTTCCAGGAGTGCAGGCTGATTGATCTTTTCCTTGAGCTTGCTATGTCTCTCTCTCTGCTAGTCACCGAAGGACATGCTGAGACAATCCTTAGAGGTGTGTGTGTGTGTGTGTGTGTGTGTGTGTGTGTGTGTGTGTGTGTATGTGTGTACATGCTTTCCAGAAACTGGGTTGAACAGTGCACACAATCTAATGCAGTCCAAAGATACAGCTGCTATGGTCAGAACAGAGTGACACCTCACATCCTTTCTCTTCTCAATTCTTGAAAACATCCAGGTCCTGGAAATTCAAAGATTCTCATATAAATTGAATGCACGAAGACTTTGGCCAAGACTTCTTTTATTTAAATAATCAAAACCCAAGGAAAGAACACACTGAAAATGAGAGAAAAGTGTTAATGCACATGCAAAGGCATACTCTTACTCTATGAGGAAAGCACTCAATAAAAGTAAACATTGGGGCAGAGAATAGATAATTTAATCATACTTTTGTCTAAAGTTAAAAAATCTGAAAATCAAAAATATGAGTCTCAGGAAAGAATTATTTCTGATATGAAGGGAAAAATCCAGTGTTGTTCAGAAATAACAAAACTAAATACATTTATAAAATTGACTGAAACTCCAACTTCTCAAGGAGTATTTCTAGGAATCTTCTATTAAGAATAAAATAAAGGTAGTGTATTTTGAAAAAATTTGGAGTCCTAAGCCTCAAAAGAACTCAGAAAAACAATCAAATTCTACCCATACAGAAAACCACCAGACCAAAAAGATAAACAAAAGGAGTGCATAAGGGGATGAATACATGCAATACAACCAGAAAATAATTAATAAACTAACATGATTTACTTCTCACTCATTGACAACTGTGAGTATAAATGGATTAAATTTTGCAGTTAAAATGGTTTGACAAGTGAAGGGGAGGGTCCTTATCTGTGTGTTTACAGAATGAAGAGCCATTTAAACTACTGTAGAGGCCTGAGCCCCTGCCACAGCAGACAACCCAAAGGACACCCCAATACCCACACAAGTAGGCAGCCATGGAGGAGAGGGAGATTCATGGTTTAGTTTAGGGAGAGGAGGGTGGGAGAGAGAGGAGGAAAGAAAGGAGTCAGGAGGGAGGAGGGCAGGCACAATCACTCATTACATGTGTATAAAGAGGAATTTCTTATTTAAAAAGAGAGAATGAAAGGTCCTTCTGATGTTCTCACAAACTTGACAAAAGGAGTTGATTCCAGGAAGTCCCATGGTAGAAAGAAAGTTGCCCTCTGACTTCAACTCTATCCCTAGCTTTCCAAGCATATGTGTATCCCTTCTCTCTCTCTTGCTCATGCTCGAAATAAATAGACAACCAATTAAAATACAAAAAGACTTCTCAACAAAAAGACACACTTCATCCAGAAAGCACATAATTTATGATTTTGATAGAAAGAATATATTTGGTAGACACACAAAGGAAAAGGGACTTAACTGACTCCATGAGACTTACATTATATAAAAGAGAAGTTAGGAAAATAAAAACTAAAAAACAGGCAAATGAGGTAAAGGAAGAATACTAAACTGTCAATTTTACAAGAGCGCATGTATTATTAGTTACATATCCGCTACTCTAATGTTAATTGAGTGATGAAGTCACGCAAGGCATGATGGGTAAGGATGTGCCCGCCCCCAGCATCAACTCTGCAGCTGCTGGTGGCTGAAAAGACCTTTCCACACCCTCCTATTTCAAATGCCGTTACAAAGCTGTGGTTATGGGCAGGATGAGAACATTGTGGCTCTTCTCATGTAGCCAAGACACTGATGGTCCAGAGCCCTCAGCTGCAGCCAGTTACCCTGAGTTCCCAGCATCTCCCTCTCACACAGATGCAGATGGCGCTGTTCTCTTCCCCATACAAGCAGCACATTTGCTAGCTGGGCTGCCCCAAGCAGGGAGGTTTTTGTTGGGGTCTGTATCACTGTGGGAGGATACTCTGTATACTGCATGCAGTAATAAACTCCCAGATCCTCAGGCTCCACCCTGCTGATTTTGAGTGTGAAATCTGTCTGTGCCCCACTGCCACTGAATCTGTCTGGGACCCCAGATAACCGCTTAGAAACCTCATAGATCAGGAGCTTTGGAGACTGCCCTGGCCTCTGCAGGTACCAATACAAGTAGGTGTTTCCATTACTGTGTAGGAGGCTCTTACTAGACCTGTAGGAGATGGAGGTTGACTCTCCAGGGGCGACAGACAGGGAGACTGGAGACTGGGTCATCACGATATCGCTAGTGGAACCTAAAATTAAAAGAGACAAGTTCAGAGTCAGGTATAAGCTTCATGAGTAGACATTAATGCTTCCTTTAGATTATTTTATTGAAAGCAAGATCTTTGATATTACATATATAATTATTGTTCCATAGGACAAAATACCAATTTGTGCTGAACAGTTGTACTCAAACCCTAAAGAAACTTACATACAGCTTCCATCATCCCATTCCACCTGTATCAGTCTTCAAAGGACACAAGTCCTGTCCTATGTGGGATGTTCACCACCACAGAACTAAAGCTCATGCACCCTTCCTGGACTTCTGTCAGACTAACTGGCCAGACTCAAAATAGACCTTTGAACATGTCTGGACAGCCCTAGATTCAAGATTTTACCTCTCCCCCTTCCCACATTCTCTTTCCTCTTCTCCCTCTCATTTTTACCAGGAATCCAGAGCATTAGGAGCCCAAGGAGTTGGACAGGGAACTTCATTTTGAGAAGGTTGACTGAGGACAGGGATGGGTCAGGGCAAGGACACAGCTGAACTTTTATCTCACACTAGGAGAGGAAGGTCCTCCCTAGGGAGCAGTATGCAAATACCCTGGTGGAGGCAGCTGTGCAGATAGAAGGGACAGTTATGTGGGCTTCTCATGTTTACAAAGAATCTGAAGCACCTTGCACATGGAATGAAAGCAGCACCATAAAATATTTACTCTGAAGAGGGAATAATAGCCAGTTATTGAAAAGTTATCAGTACTGAGGATACAGTGTTTGTAGAATGGGCATTCATGTAGGTAGAAATAGTACTTGGAAGGGACTGTCATGAAGACAAATATATCCAGCTTTTTGGGAGCTGAAGAACCATGCTGCCTGTCCTTTCTAGTTAATCACACAGACGGGGAGATTCCACTCATTCTGGAGTTGATGTGAGGAGTCAGAAAAGGCAGAAGGTAGTTCAGCTGTCTTTGGTGCACAACTAGCGCTGACACTAGGTAAACAGTTAAAACAATTTGGTACTGTTTTCTCACAAAGGTAACAAAACTATGAGGTTTTTATGTATTATGTTCTAAAAACCTAACAGTGGAAATGAAAATTTAAAATGGCATTAATAGGTTAGCAGAAACTTTGGAAAGTGATGGACAGGTCTTGGTGTCCAATGATGTTTCACAGGTTTAACTCAGATTCATTTTCTTAAATATGTTAAATACACATAGCTTTTATTGTGTTTTATTTATTGTGCAGTTTTATAGCATTATTCTGGGATTATCTCTGAAGATCTTTGAAGGTCTTTGCAATTCCCAAAGGCCATCCCCCTCTGTTGAGATCACCCGAAGGAATAACCCTGCTGAGGAACTGACTCCAGTCCTCTGTAGTCATAAGGTGGCCATCTTCTCTAGGAAAGGATATGGAGATGAGCTCTTCATATCAAACAAGCTAAGCCCATCAAGGAAACAACTTGATATCTTGCCCCAGCTGGGCCCAAAAGCAACTGGGTTGGGCTCCAATGTGAGCTAAACAATGAGGAAAAACCATTTTCCAGGCTTCCCTAACCAATGGGGAAAAGCCATTATTTTCCCTGATTTATCTAAGTGTATAAATATACCTGACCTTGGCTGCCTTCTTTGGCACCTATCCCTCATGGCACTCGGGAGTGTCATGAGTTCATTTCCAGCTGCCTCATGGATTCCATGAATTCCCCAAGGCACCCTAGCCCCCCATGGCACTTCACATCTACAGTCCACAAGTTCTGTTCTTTCTCCCCTCTAATAAACTCTACCTTAATCCTCTACACGTGTTCTGGTTTCAATTTTTGACTCTGAACATAAGAACTCTGCAATGTTGGACAGTGGTGCCCAAACAGGGACCCTGAAGGGGGCTTGTTCGGTGTCCCCCCTTCAATGTCGACAGCGAGCAAACACCATTCCTCATGTGCTCACAAGAGAATTATTGCACAAGCAGAGTGGCTGTCCCAACACAAGCCGAAAGAACAGCAGTGGGGTGTCATTTTCTGTCAGCTTATATACAGTTCAACTAGGGAGGCAATAAGGCTGTGGACTAGGGAAGAGACACTCCTGTATTTACCCTGTAAGAGAAGAGTCTGGTTATCTGAAGAATGTACAGGGGAGCCTGTCAACAGGAACAGGTGCATGAGGAGAGAGAAGCCGGGGCCCATTTCTGGTGGAGAGAAAAGCACATATGTGCCTGGAGGTCCTTTTATGAAATGGGGTCATTTTGTCCAGGAGGGAAGGACCACTTCATGACGCAGTAGCCCAACAGACCCTGTAACGTTTGATAATCCACAAGGGGATATCTGCAAACAGAGAAAAGACTGTTCCTGCACCAGTGATGGAAAACATATACTGACAAGGAGCAGAAAATATTTGATTTACATTCACGGTCGATGGCTCTATGTTGTACAAGAGTAAACTTCATGAATTTTATGTCTCAGAATCTGAATATGAAATTTGGTGTCGCCCCTTGCTACAGTCTAGTGAATGTGCTTTGCTACTGTAGCACACATGTATCCAAGAAGTAAGAAAAAATTCCCAAGAGAAATAATTCCTTGGCTACCTTGGAAGGAAAAACCAGGAGGAACTTTGTAATTTTGTGGCGTGTTTGTTTCTGTTTCTTATTGTCTCTTAAGAAAACTCTGTCTGAGACTCTACGTCAACCACCTGGAACCAGGCCAGCCTAATCTCTCTCCATCCTAAAGCTCATGGAAATTTGTGGACGAGGGGTCAGTAAGATTGTAAGATCCTAAAGATAGGGAGGAGCAATGATATGCCAAATACTCCATACAAGTTAGGGCTGAAGTAATCATTATAGGACTTTGCATGACCTGTGCAATGACCAACATATCATTGAACCCCCAAAGTCTAACATGGATCACAGGCACTATGATCTTAGAGACAAGGGATTAACAGCCACAATAGTGTTCCTATACTAAAGGGGAACACACACACAATAAAGAACGCTAGGCAATGCCACTGAGTCCTTACAGCTCATCAGAGAAGAGGACCCAGAGGAAGTTTGATATGTACAGTAAAGGATGCTCCAGGAATGGGGGGAGGAAGGGGCACTGAGAGAAAGAGAGGAAGGAAGGAAAGGAAAGGGAAAAAGGGTGAGGGAGCAAGGGGATCCAAGGAGAGGTGGAGGGAGGGAGGGGAATGGGGTATTTATCAACTTTGTATGAGTGGAAGAAATAAAAAATAAAATTAAAAAAGAAAACTCTGTCCATACAGTATTTCTGAACATGAAATCCAGATTCTGTTAGAGGTCATGAATTATGAGTTATGTTGATGATCATACCAATGAGTCCAAAGTACAAGGAGGCTACATGTAATCACTACAGTAATGAATGTTACTCATATTTTCATAATCTTGAGAAATTCTTTAAGATAAATTTTCTCTTAACCATAGGAGATAATCACTAAAACACATGTCATAAGTATAGATTGTTTGTTTTCTTTTCTATATTCTCTTTTGAGTGAAACTATATATCACATGATCTCCTGTTGTTCAGTATATTTTCAAAAGCTATTCAAAAGTACAAGCATAATGTTTTCATATAAATAATGTGTACCTCTTTATTTCAGAATTCTATTGATTTCTGTCACAATGATACAAGTTTTTGTTTCATCTCTTTATGAATACTTAAGTTTTTCCACTTTGAAGTGTTATACATAAAGATATTATGCCCATTCTTGTATCAATCTTTATAAACATCTAGGATCACAGTCCTATCCAGCCAGGTGTGTTGATTGTCAAACACCTCCTCTTCTCATGCTCATTTCCATTATCAATCCCTGTCTTTCTCTGTTATCATCCAATGCATGGTTTCTATGGTGACAAAGTCAGAACATGGTCCAGAGCCCTCACCTGCAACCAATTGCCTCAAGTTCCCTACAAGTCCCATTTCACATCGATGCAGAGTTTGATCAGATTCTATGCATAATGGGCCACCTGCCTAAGGAAGCTTTTGTTGCTGTCTGTATCACTGTTGGAGATGAAAAAAAAAATGCTTGCAAGCAGTAATTGACTCCAGCATCTTCAGCAGCAACCCTGCTGATTCTGAATGTGAAATCTGTCCCTATCCACTGCCACTGAGTCTGTCAGGGACCTCATGGACCCCTTTGGAAATCCAATAGATCAGGAGTTTTGGAACCTGGCCTGACTTGTGCAGGAACCAAAGAAATAGGTGTTTCCATCAGTGTGTTTTATGCTCTGACTAGACCTGCAGAAGATGGAGGCTGGCTCTCTGAGAGTGACAGCCAGTGATAGAGGAGTCTGGCCCATCACAACATCCCCACTGGAAACTGAAACAAGATGAGAAGTGCAAAATATCGAACAAACTTCATAATTACAATGAACTTTATACTATTGTACACAGTTCATCTGAGATCTTTTTATTTTTCAATTAAATATTTGCTCATGCCACAAATCCATTTTCCCTAAAGGCCTTAAAGTCACTTTAGATATAACCTACACCACCCATTTCATGAGGACTAGACCTTTACCCAAGCCCAGGTACTGTCTCAGCTGGAATCTCGCTCATAGTGCTAAACCTCACATGAGCCTCCTTGAAGTCAAGATCTATCATCTCTTGCATGGACAGTAAGCACCTGGGAAGCAGTGCAGCCCTAGAGCTCACCCTGCTGGATTCTCATTCCTAATCTCTCTCTCCTTACCAGGAACCCTGAGCATTAGCAGCCCCAGGAGTTAAACAAAGCACCTCATTTTTGGAAGGTGAACTAAATAGTGTATTCAGGCCAGGCAAGATTGCAGTTGAGCTTTAATCTCTAACTTGCAGGAGTAGGTTTTCTCTGGGGAGACATATGCAAATATCAGATGGATTCAGCTGTACAGAGAGAGGGAACAGTATTTCCAAGTATGTAAAAAATTAAGAAATAACTTCATACTTACCTGGCAGGGGAGATACTATGATCACGAAAGTGGTTTTCCCAGGGCGAGGCTTATCCTTTGCACTATGGATGTGCTGACCCCTGCGATTTCCCCAAATGTGGGAAACTCGACTGCATAATTTGTGGTAGTGGGGGACTGCGTTCGTGCTCTCCCCTGTTAAAAAAAAAGAAATAACTTCTATGTCAGGGATGAAACTAAGAATCATGTGTTTCATGATTGGAGGATAGCAGGATGATGAGAAACAGTCAATCTAAAAGATCAGGTGTGGGCTTGGCCCTCACGTAAATATTCTGGAACAGTGCAAGGAGTGAGATGGAGACCAAGGCGTCCAGGCTTTTCTCCTTGGTCCCTCTAGTTCACCGCTGGTAAAGAGCTACCAAATCTGCTGTTATTCTAGACAGTCAAAGTGCATTTCAGTATCTTTCTCCTGTTTAACAGATTAAGAATTTCATGTACATGAGCTGGCTAGATAGGTATATGCGTAAGGCACCTGTTCACAAACCTGACTTTATAAGTTCAATCCCTTCAAGCACACTACTGTGGAAGGAGAGAACTGACTTCCAAAGAACTTGTTCTCTGACCTCTACCAGGCACCATGACATGCTACCTCTCTCTCTGCCTCTCTCCCCTTTCAGAATTGAATATGAGAACAGGGGATGCATGGCTAGATGAAAAGGTTAAATTTGTCTGTTCAGAGATCTTGCAAATATCCATGGCAATGAATCTTTCACAGAAGATGGAAGACCAACTTTTCTCGCCATGAACTCTACAGCAATCCTCTATCCCTATAAGTATGCAATCTGCTTTGTATTTCATACTTGTTCTGGTTGACCAAAAGGTGCAAAATTCATCCCATTTATTTCAGGTCATGGAGGGCTAAGAAGAGGTTATTGTAAAAGATCAAGGGTTTCATGTGGATCCTAATTATAGGCAAGAGAGAATGTTTCAGCAATTGTTGTTTGCCTGTAGCAAAAAAACTCATTTTCTGCAATCCATTCATAGTCATTATGGAGTAAGAGATTCTTGGAAATATTAGTTTCCTAAATGGAAACTGTAATGTCCCTGGAACAGTACACTGATAGTGTGCTAATTCCATCATGGTAAATAAATTCAAAGTCATATTTAATAAATTCCTGGGCTTCCAGATGACTGATTAAAGGTTATTTTAAAAATCTGAGGCCTGCCCTATTGGAGGGTCATGCTAGAAGTTTAGGCATCTGATTCTCCTTCACTCTATTCAAGGTAAATAGCAAAGTATTTGATCTTTTGTGTACAACCCTAGAGAAGGAAGCAGATTCTTAGGTAAACCTCTCTAGTTCATTGAAACAACAATGCTGTACCCAATACAAATGATTTTTGGTCTTGCCTAAAAGATCAATTTTGAGTGATTTTAAGTCAGGGCGATGCTTTGCTAGAGTGGGGTTGTTTTGTTTCTGTGCCACATGACCAAGATAGAGTGCAGTGATTAAATAAAGACACTGTGTGGACTTTCTGAGAATTGCCAATGCTCACAGCATGATTTTCTGAACCACACTATTGTAAGAAGGAACAAAGAAATAAAAGTTTTATGTTACAGTTCTCTTCCAAGCCATGGAACACTTTTGGATATGACCATGAATCTAGCCATGCAGTACACATGCCCAACACAAACTTCAATGTCAGCCTTTCCAAATATTGAGGTCTTGAGGGACACTACAGCACTTGTGTTGCAGATGGATTTGGTGGAGTCAGTATTGGGCCCATGCAGAGACATTGGGCATCTTCATCTCATGGACCAGTTCTCAGCATCTAACAACACTTTCTCTTACATCTCAAAACCTGTTTATAATCTTGCTCTCATGGGGACTTATAATAGTTATGCTTTCCTTTCCGTGCTCTTCATAGTCTTCTATGTGGATCCATCCTGTTTGGGGAAGAACTGTTCCTGCCATGTTTAGTTGGTCCTTTGAATAGTAAATGCCCTGCTGACAGCAGCCTTTTCAATACAGGCCAAGCACTTCTCATGTCATCCTGACACCTGCCTCTTCAATGGGGTCCTGAAAGATGGAAGTCTTGCCCCAGCCTCTCAGAGGCAGGTGCCTGATGGTGAGTGACCACTGCTCTAGCCAATAGGATGGAGGAAAATAGCAAGAGGATCCTCAGCATTATCTGCTGTGTAAACCTACTTAGTTTTATATTCCAGACTTTACTCTTTCCTCCTTTTCTTCTTAATAAGCATTTGTTAATACTGTGATGCAGTGTCTCTTATGAGAGCTGTTTATTAAAGGACATAGATTAGGTTACAAAGCAAATCCATTTTATATGCCTGCCTAACTAAGACCCTTAATTCATCATTCTAAATACATATTGCCACTTAGCTTTTTATCCAAAAATATCCATTTCCCTCATTTTGTCATCTGTGCATAGACAGGGTAGATGAAGAAACAGCAAGAACTTGTAAAAAGGAGATGTCTAGAAAACATAAAATTCCCACAGCAGCCCTGCTTGGCTGCAGTCTGTGAGGGAGGTGCAGTGTTCCTCCGAGGAAGCGCTCTGCCTGTGGTTTCTTGGTGGAAATGGTGAAATCCCTTGAGGTTTTCTGTTGCTGAAAACCCCATTTGTTGAATGGAATTGATGTTCAGACTCCGTGCTATGAATACAATCATAGCTAAGACTTCCTCTGCCACTTTGGATGCAGGCTTCATGGCCCAATTACCAGCCTTGTTATGCACATTGATGAGCAAGGGTTGTCTATGCTTCTAGCTATGGCCCGTGATGTACTGAAGGGTGGCAATGAACTTAAGGGAGTTCACCAGCACCAAAGAGTCATCATGGTCGGTGGTGAGGAACAGTGTGGATCGATACTGAACATCATTTGCCTTCAGCAGCTTCCTGTTCTGCAGTGGAGAATGTTTGAGAAGCCACTCCAAGTGCTGCTTGCTGTCTGAGCACCTATAATCAGGCATTCAGGCATGACTGATGACAAATTTATGAAACTTCAATATGTCCATCACTCCAATGTGGGAAATAACACAACCAAAGTAGGTGGGAACCTAACTGCTACAAGAAACTAAATAACAGGTGTCTGTTGATGATTAGAACTGCTTGGCCTTTGTTGATTCTTTGTTCTTTGTACTAATTGATTTTCTCAGGTCTCCATCATTAACCACCCTTGCTGAGGAAACCTGTCTGCAGTTTACAATGATATCAGAGAGACATGGAGGGCTCAAGAGCTCCACTTCCGTTGCTGTTTTCTTTCCTCCTTTTCCCCTGTCCTTGCCAGGCAGCACAGCAGGAGCAGCCCCAGCCTCTGAACCTCGAACTTCATTGTGAGTCACTGAACTGAGGAGCTCAAGTCAAATACAGACCTACATCAATGGGATGAGTCAGATGCTGAAAAGTTATAGACTAACGTGGAAGGACAGTCACCCTCAGCAAGCAACGCAGTGACCATGCTCCACAGACTCTAGCCAAGGACAGATTGTGCTGACCTTGGTCTTCAGAATGACTTTTGCTTTGATTCCTCCCCACCCTGGCTGTGACATAGAATCTTAGACGGTATCAATTCTCAACAAGTGTTGTTTCTACAGTCTGTTAGATTACTTTTGTGGAATTGGTGCTGGACCTGGCTCTGCAGACCTTCATGGACGCATGTGGGCACCAGGTGTCTCTGAGTGGACATTTGATGTGTGTGGGTCCTGATATGTTTCTAGTGGGTTGACCCTTGCCTTGTCTGTGCCCAGAACAGATTTTGTCCTGTGGAAAAGTACATAGTTGTCCCTCATTTTATGACTTTTAAAAATTTTTTGTGAGTGTACAATAAGATATGTGTGTGTGTGTGTGTGTGTGTGTGTGTGTGTGTGTGTGTGTATCTGCGGTTCACCTCGATAGCACAAGCACGGCCATGTTCATAGCAGCACTGTTTACAATAGCAAAGACATGGAATCAACCCAAATATCCAACAGTTGACGAGTGGATAAAGAAAATGTGATACATCTATACAATGGAGTACTATTCAGCCATCAAAAATTATGAATTACTGGAATTTGCGGGAAAATGGATGTCATTAGAAACAATTATATTAAGTGAAGTATCCCAGACTCAGAAAATTAAGCGTGATATGTACTCTCTGATAGGTGGCTCCTAATACCAAACCTACCCAGCCAATCTTGAGACACTCATAGATAAATCTATGTATTACCTACAATAATTGCAAGGATTATGAACAGGAGGGATGGGGTTGGAGGGCCATACCAGAAACAAGGAGAGAAGTGACCATGTTACAGTAGAGAAAATAGGCCTCCATCAAGGACTGCAAGAAAGTAATGTGACACCTAGTTAAGTTCACAGACATTCGTTCCTGATCATTTACAACTAAGGGTGTATGAACTCACCAGAAGGGGAGGGCATATAGTCTGGCAGATTAAAAAATAACCATTTTGCAAATGGGTGATTGACCCCTCCCACTGGCAAATGCCATATGACCCTGCGATTCCACTTTTGGGTATAAGTATTACATCTACCCTTGAATGTGCTCTTATAATAAGACTCCAGTTTAACAGCTTTTTGTCTCTGGCCAGGGGGTGACATACAGTGCCCATCACGATGGAGTGAAGGGCATTACAGGAGCAGCAAAACTGCAAAAGAAAATCAACAAACCACTATCCAGAACTTCAGAGAGTCTATATCAACCACCTTGAACTAGGCCAGACTAATCTCTCCCCATCCTGAAGCTCAGGGACATTTGCGGAAGAGGGGGCGGTAAGAGTGTAAGAGCAAAAGGATGGGAGGAGCAATGATTTGCAAGATACTCCACACAAGTTAGGGCCGAAGCAATCATAATTGGACATTGCATGCCCGGCGCAATGTCTAACACACTAATTACCTCACAAAGTCTAGCATCTGCTAAAGGCACCAAGATCCTTGGAGGCAAGGGATTGACAGCCACAGTAGTGTTCCTATACTTAAGGGGAACACAGGAAAGGGTTCAGGGAAAGGCCACTGGGTCCTTGTATGTCACCGGAGAGGAGGGCCCAGAGGAGAGTCAGGCATGCACAAGAAAGGACTCTGGGAATTGGGGCGGGAGGCACGGGGGGGGGGGGGGGAAGGGTGAGGGGAAGGGGAGCAGGGGGCTCGGGGGAAGGAAGAGGGAGGGAGGGAACTTGTGTACCTATTAAGTTTGTATGAGCTGAAATAATAATAAAAATGTATTATAAAAAATTTAAAAAAATTTTTTGTGAGTGTACAATAAGATATGTGTGTGTGTGTGTGTGTGTGTGTGTGTGTGTGTGTCTGTCTGTCTGTCTGTCTATTGACAGTGGACGCCCAAGGGTGACATCAATAATCATTCTGGATTGTTCTACCTCCCTTTTCCTTTGCTCTAGGCATTCTCAGACTCTGTCTTCCAGGGCCAGAATTGCATACTGCCACCATTTATTGCCATGTGGTATGTTATGTTGGATCTGGGGCCCTAATTCAGGTCCTTCTGCTTTTGAGGCAAAGAATACACCATGACCCATTCCTCCAACACCCCACTCATCTTTTCATCCCTAGGGGTGTTCTGCAGTCCGGGTCGCACAACATGAGTTCATAAAACTTCTCTAAGTTTACAGAAGGACGTTTTCCTCTAGAGCTGTGTAGGTACTGACTTCTTAGGAGATTCATATTAATAACTTCTTGATGCTGCTCCAGTCATTTGCAGACAAGAAAGTCTGTCACTCCCATGTTATTCTCTGCAGGGTCAGATGTTGCACACAGCTTTAATTTTCTGTCACTCACTCTCTCACTCTCTCTCTCATTCTTTCTACTTCCAGTGACAATAATCCACTGCTCTGTGTATCTTGCAAATGCTATGATCTTTTTCTTAAGCCATTAATGTAATATACACATATAGAAGAATACAAAGTCTCTGACCTGCCCTGACCTGTGTGTATCAGACTCTGAATATCCTTTTCTTCTCTATGTATCACAAAACTTCTTTTCTCATCTGTTGAAGTAGCATTTAACTACTGTGAGACACCAACTGCTCCTTTTGGTTCCCAGAGATTCTGTATTATACATAGTCTGTGTCCCTAATCTTCACTCTGAAAGATTGAGAAAAGACAAGTGTGCCGAAAACTGAAATTAGGAAGAGTTTCTAATGAAATCTGCATTTAAAATAATTCAATAACATCATTTTCAAAACCCTGTTTCTCAGGCTTGGAATTATTTTGTCATTGAAAGTTTATTGTTCACTTTCCTAAAATACAATTCCTGGAAGAAGATTTGCAGTGGGAAAAGGAAGGGGATAGGATGGGATAATAAGGATTGAAAATGTTATAAATATACTGTAGTAACTGATAAGGATCAGTCCAGTCTTCCTTTGTATGATTTTATAGGTTATGATTGAACAAATGTTTCTTTTTACTAATGGTAAGGGGGAGGGTGATGAGGCAGGTTTGGGGTTTTCTAGTAGTGATGAAAACTGCAAGTATTGGCTAGATACTGAGCCAGAATGTGGTGCAGCAAGCCAAGCAGGATCTGTGTTAATGAATTGGAAGAAGGCTGCTTATGTTGCTTTGTTAATTGCCTCAGGATAGCTCTTCTGAAATAAGCCATTTTCAAAGGGACAGAAGGGAAATTTGCTACCTAGTCTGTAAAACAGTGCAAACTTCACAGGGGACTTTCACTGCCCTCAGATACAAGGAAAGGAAAAGAAAGGGTGGTTGAAGATGCGTAGAAACTTCAGTGCTTGAACAGGAAAGAAAGCCAGAGGGTCCGCAGGTTGTGATGACATGTTACCTGCCCTTTTACCCAATAAATCATCCCTGTTCTTGTTTCCCTCTCTGAAGAAAGTGTGATTAACTGATTCTATTTTGTTATGACTTTAAAGATGAAAGCTATTGCTCTAAATTTATAGCAGGTGCCTTATTTGCTTTGATCAAATCATTCCATATCATTTTCCCTTGGTTTACTATAGATATTTGGCTTTAAGGTATTTTTGTTTTATGAATTTAATGTTTTGATTAATTTTGTTAAATTGCTATAGCCAGCAATCATTTCACATTTGTCAAATTGCATTCCTTTTGTATTTCATGTGTAATTTGCCAATTGAGTGCATTTTATATTCAGGTTGAATTATGCATGTTTGGGTAAATGAAAGTTGTGTCTGTTTGATTTATGGTTTAAAATAAAGTTCCCTGAATATTGAAAAAAATTATGTAATTACAAAGCACTAAAAATAAATGTAAAAGTAAACTGTACTTTTTAGGAATACACTAAAATTATGGCCCACATAAGGCTCATAAGGCCCACAAAAGGCTTTGGCACAGAATGAGGCCAGTGCTGTGCACAACGCCTCATGATTACTGCAGACACCCACTTAACCATCGAAGGCTGAGTCTTTGTGTCCATCTGTGAAGAATTAGTGGTTAAGGGTCACCCCGAGGAAGCCTGTGGGAGATTATGTAATTGATGTGAGAAGTCCAAATCCATTGTGGGTGGGACAATTCCCTGGAAAGGTGTGTAAGGTAGAGAGCAAGCTGGTTGGAAATTAGCAAGTAGCTGACTGGCCTGTGAGAGAGTATTTTTCTCTCTCAGTACTTTATGTAGCTAAGATGTGGTCATTTCCCTCATTTCCTGATGTTGCTTAGACCTCTTCTGCATTATGAATAAGCTGTGTCCAGAATCTGTAGATAACAATAAACCCATTGTTCCCTTAAGTTGTCTTGGTCATGTATTCACTCAGCAGCAGAAGAGAAACTAGAAGAGGAGGGTGGAAGCCTCCACAAGAGAGACGGGGCTGAACAAGTGCAATGCTTCAGGCTCCTGAAGAAATTCACAGCTGGATTACCCTTCTCTTAAATTGTGAGTGAATTACTGTTGGAGTGAGAAAAAATAGTGGCATTCAATAATAAATTAGTTATAGAGAAAATGTACCTCTGATGACCTTCTGATGTTAGCACTATGGATACTTCAGGGTTCTATTCATGAAGGAAATGAGATGTATTTTTAGAGGAACAAATGATGATTGAAAAGCATAGTTGCAGGGAAAGAATTATGAATCTGTCATCTATGAATCTTCTACCTTTCATCTATCTGTATACTACATATCAATTGCACATTGGTCATCAATTTTTTCTATCTATCATCTACGTAACTAGTTATATATCATCTATGAAAATCTGCCCATTTCCTAAAAACAATCTTATCATCTATCTGTGCATATATGTATCTATCATCAATTTAAATAGCTATCTATCATCTGTCTGTACCTATCATCTGTCTGTATCTATCTATATATCTATATATCTGTCTGTCTGTCTGTCTTTCTACTAATCATGTATCAATTGTCTATCATTTATTAATCTATCAGTTATCAGCTCACATATGTATCTGTCTTCTATGAAACATGTCTTTCCTATCTTTCCATCATCTATCATTTCTGTGCCTACCAACCTGCTGTCTAAAAATCATCTATCACTTATCTTTCAATTACTGATACCTGTATGAACATGCCAAGTTTGACAAGGAACTGTAACAGGAAAACCATAAAACAGAATAAAACCCCTTGTTCCCTCAAGCATTTTGGTTGTGAATTTATTGGCAAGAATGCAGAGGATCTGTGACATGAAGTTACCCCAGTGATAATTACAAAAATAAGAACATCATGACCGCAACCAGTTTCTCTGTCCATCCGATGGAGCTGCCTTTTGTTCTGATGCAGCCTTGTGGGGAGGACACAACTGTAAGATCAGGAGAGGCATCTTCAAGTCTGTGCATCAAGGGCTGCAGTGGAGCATGGAGAGTTCAGATACAGAGGAGCCCCAGGGTTTCTTCAGCACAAGCCTCCCTGGAAACCTCAAGCCTGGCTGCATCTGAGAAAAGCTCTCAGCAGATGGAGGCAGCACCAGGAGCAGCTGGGGCAGCCCAGCCTCACACTTCTGCTCCCAGGGGTGGTTTATGTCATGGTGCATCACTGTGGGGGTAGGTTATAACCCTGCTGACAGTAGTAAGTGGCAAGATCTTCAGGCTGCAGGCTGCTGATGGTGAGGGTGAAATCTGTCCCTGATCCACTGCCGCTGAACCTCGAGGGGACCCCAGAGATAGTCTCAGAAGCATACTTGATGATGAGCTTTGGAGCCTGGTTGGGTTTTTGCTGGTACCAGTGTAAATGTGTGTAAAGGCTCTCGCTGGCCCTGCACTTGATGGAGACTGTTTGTCCTGGAGTCACAGACAGGAAGGCTGGAGACTGGGTTAGCACAACATCACCTCTGGAGGCTGGAAACATATGAGCAGCATTAGTAGAAAAGGCAAAAGAAGTTTTGATATTCTGAATTTCAAATCTGAACATCATTTCAGAAAATCCATATGATGTAGTGTTCACAATGGAAAAAAAGGAAACCATGTATTTAAATAGCTTCTCCTGATTTTATTCTCTATCCAGATTTTCTTACCTGAAACCCAGAGGAGCAGAAGCCCCAGGAGCTGCAATGGGAACAGCATCTTCCTGCTTTCCTTGTGAATGGGGCTCATGCACAGCACAGAGAAATACCTTCTTATAATACTTAAGGAGCAGGAACTTTTCAGATGAAAGAAACTCTTATGCAAATGATGGCATTTCATATTATTTAAATCCTGGACTGTCTGGAGAGCAGGTCCCTAACCTGAGCACATCTTGTGATTCTGTCTCCCTCTGCTGGTTATCTGAGGACATGTGCAAACAGCGCTCCACGGGCTCCTGTGCTGAGCATTGGGCCTCGGCCCTTGGCACAGTGCAAGATGCAAGGGAAACATTAAGGTGTGTCACTCCATGTATGCGCTGCTGTTCAAGTGGGGCGAGTCTGAAGGGCACAGGGAGGTCTCACCCTCTGTTCTTGTCTGCCCAGATCCTGTGAAATCAGCAGTTTCTTGACAGTTTGATTCTTCCATGAATTAGTTTCCAACTCTAGGCCTAAAAGAAGCAGGCTAATCACTATACACAGAAATGTGTGAGCCACGAGAGAGACTCATTTTAAATTTTTTTTTTTTTATTATTATTATTTATTCAACTGTGTGTATGTGCGCGCGCATGTCTGTGTGTGTGTGTATGTGTGTGTCTGTGTATGTGTAGAACCACGGACGAATTCGCGAACCACCATGGACGCCTCCACCTCCTTCTGCCCCGGGATTCACAGGCTCCGCCCTACCAGGACCAGAAGCGCAGGCCGCCCCCGCTTCCGGAGAGAGACTCATTTTAAATTGCTTCTGTAAGCTCTTCTTTTAGTGATGGAAATCTGACTGACACAACCAAAAATACCTTTCCTTTTCACAGTGTTTGCAACACAAGAGTAGAAATGATGTCACAATGATAACTGCATTACTGTCCCAGGAGTCTTTGGATAGACTATTTTATTAAAGCTAAATTATGAAAATAGCCCAGTGTGTAAAGTGCCTGATCCCAAATTTGGTAACGAGTTGAGTACCAGATGCATCTTATGATGGGAGGGCACAACATTGACTTCTGAGAGTTCATGTTGAAAGTATGTGCTGTAGCATTTGTGCATTTTCCCCCTCTTTCTGTCTCCTTCTCCCTTCTTCTCAAGTGGATGATTAAATAAGAAAAGGCATATTTGATTAAAACCCGCATTAAAGATGATTTGTGGTGTAAGAATATTTTCAATACTGTTGACTTTATCTTCATTTTCTCTCTTTAAATTTTATCCTTTCACAGTTCCATATACAAATGTCCTTAGATATTCATGTTTATTTACATATACCATAAGTATATTTCTGGAGTTTTATCACATTTCTTAAAATTTATATTTCAAAATTCGTGTAAAAATATCCAGATTTTGAATAATGGATTACATTTTATTTATTTCAAAATGTGGATAGCCAATGTTTCCATCATTCTTATTGGCAAGAAGATTTGCTTGCTAGTTATTTAAATAACCTAATTTGTCACAAAGGAGTTACTCAAATCAACAAGAACCTGTTTGTAGATGAAGCTCTATTCCATTGTTCCATTTGTCTGTTTTCATGGCAACACAACAACCTTCTAGTTACTGAGTCTTTAAATGAGTTTTAAGGACCACAACAATGATTTTCTCTCCCATAGTCTATTTCACTTGGTATTTCTCACATCTTACAGACTATTTTAATAACAACACAACTATTTGTTTTGAATGGCTATATAGAATAACTGTAATAAAACTACTGATCCATGAATGTGATATATTGATTCTTTAATTTGAATCCTCTTCCTTACTCTTTTAGAATTTTATCATTCTCAGGATTACATATTTCATGGTTCTGGACAGTGCGTAGGAAGCATGTTTGAAGGCATGTACTTTCATATGAGCATTGACTTTACAATCTACCACCAATTCACATTATGAGCTACTACAAATGTCTGCCATCATTTCTCAATATTACAGACAAATAGATTCATGTCACATGACCACTATTCAGTAACGTAGATCTCTGAAGAGTATAACTGATTAAACCATGTACTTTATTATGCTCTATGGATAACCTGTTCCCCAAAATAAGAAGCTTCATTTTGCTTCCATTTTTGTCTCTGAATTTACACTGTGAGAACTTAAAACGAAAGCTGACGTAGTTGAGAGACATTTTCCCATGAAAGCACTGAAGAAAGACATCAGAGGACTTGCAGCTTTTCTGAGGCCCCTCGGCTCATAGCTGGGCCTTGAGTTTTCTGTGGAGGAGAAGTAACACTGAGGTATCCTGGCCACTCGGCACAGTAGTAACTGCCAGTGTCACATCTCTGCACATTGTGATAAGTATCATGCAATCTGTCCCAGAATGGCTGCCCCTGAACCGTGATGGGTCCTGACTTCAGAGTTGATGTGCTATGAACTACCATTGCAGGGTACTGGGTATCTGTTGATGCCAACTGCACATGGTTTTCTCATTGTGTGGCAGGTGATGGTGATCCTGTCTCCGAGGTTGACAGACAGAGTGACATGAGACTGGGTGATGCTGTTGCTTATTTCAAGTCTGCAGTTCCTAGTTTCTCTCCCTCCTTCTTCAAGGCCTGTGACCTCCACAGACAAAAGTTTGGTTATTCCCGAGACAACATTAATATATTATTTTGGAAGACACTAAAACTCAGAATCTGAACTTTATGTGGAATTTTGCCCACAGGATCATGTGTTGAAGTTTTGTTCCTAGTCAGTGATGTTTCCTGGGGAAATGATGGAAACTTTAGGAAGTGGAACAAGTCTGGACGAAAGAGGTCCCTGGGGCTCATCACTCATTCTCCTGACTTAGTCTCTCTCTCTCTCTCTCTCTCTCTCTCTCTCTCTCTCTCTCTCTCTCTCATCTACCACATAGTAGACTACTTTTTTTCATCAACATTCTGACCCATCATGGTCAACTAATACTGAAACTTCCTTAACTGTGAGATAAAAACAATCTTTCCCCATTTAAACTGTTTCTTTCAGGGATTCATCAGTTTGGGGATGATACAAGACTAATATAGATAAGAAAACTTCCAATTAATATAGCTACAGATATAAAATACAAAAATTCTACATGCATGCTAATATAAGCTATAATTGTGTTCACAATCAAAAATTTTTAATACATTTTTTATTCTTTCCGCTCATACAAACTTAATAGGTAGATCAGTTCCCTCTCTCCCTCCTCCTCCCCCCGAACCCCCTACTCCCCCTCCTTTTCCTCCCCATCCCCCAGTGCCTCCCCCCCCAAATCCCAGAGAGTCCTTTATTCTGTATGCCTAACTCTCCTCAGGGTCCTCCTCTCTGATGACATACAAGGACCCAGTGGCATTTCACTGAACCCTTTCCTGTGTTCCCCTTAAGCATAGGAACATTACTGTGGCAGTCAATCCCTTGCCTCCAGGGATCTTGGAGCCTTTAGCTGATGCTAGACTTTGTGAGGTCAACAGTGTGTTGGACATTGCGCAGGGCATGCAAAGTCCTATTATGATTGCTTTGACCCTAACTAGTGTGGAGAATCTTGCAAATCATTGCTCCTTCCATCCTTTTGCTATTACAATCTTACCGCCCCCTCTTCCACAAATGTCCCGGAGCTTCAGGATGGGGAGAGATTAGTCTGGCCTAGTTCTATGTGGTTGATATAGAGTCTCTGAAGTTCTGGATTGTGGTTTGTTGCTTTTCTTTTGCAGTTTTGCTGCTCCTGCAGTGCCCTTCACTCCATCCTGATGGGCACTGTATGTCACCCCCTGGTCAGAGACAAAAGGCTATTAAACTGGAGTTTTGTTATAATAGCACATTCAAGGGTAGATGTAATAAAAATAGGAAACCTCAGTGAGGGAGAGGTCAATCACCATTTGCAAAATGATTACTGTTTATCTGCCAGACTATATGCCCTCCCCTCCTGGTGAGATCATACCCCCTCAGTTGTACATGATCAAGAACGAACGTCTGTGAATTTAATCAGGTGTCACATTACTTACTTGCATTCCTTAATGGTGGCCTATTTTCTCAGCTGTAACATGGTTCCCTCTCTCCTTGTGTCTGGTGTGGCCCTCCAACCCCATCCCTCCAGTTCATAATCCTTGTAATTACTGTATTACATAGGTTTACCTTTGTGTGTCTCAATGTGGGCTGGGTGAGTTTGGTACGAGGAGCCACCAATTAAGGAGTACATACGGCGCTTAATTTTCTGGGTTTGGGATACTTCACTTAATATAATTGTTTCTAATGACATCCATTTCCCAGCAATTTCCAGTAATTCATCATTTTTGATGGCTGAGTAGTACTCCATTGTATAGATGTACCACAGTTTCCTTATCCACTCATCAACTGTTGGACATTTGGGTTGATTCCATGACTTTGCTATTGTAAACAGTGCTGCTATGAACATGGTCGTGCTTGTGCTATCGAGGTGAACCTCTGCTGTATGGGGGGTTATTCCCAAAAGTGGGATAGCAGGGTCATATGGCATTTCAATCTTTAAATTCTTTAAGACTCTCCAGACGGTTCGCCAAGGTGGCTGTGTGAGCCTGCATTTCCACCAGCAATGTAGGAGAGTTCCCCTCTCTCCACATCCTCCGAGCATTTGTTGTTGTTCGTATTGTGAATTTTTGCCATCCTGACCGGGGTGAGATGATATCTCAGGGAAGTTTTGATTTGCATTTCCCTGATGGCTAAGGAAGTGGAGAATTTTTAAAGATATTTGTTAGACATTTTAATGTCATCCCTGGTAAAATTTCTTTTAAGATCCAGGGCCCATTTTTTAATTGGGACATTGTTTTCCTTGGAGTTTAGTTTTCTAAGTTTTTGTGCACTCTGGACAGTAGAGCTCTATCAGATATGTGGATAGTGAAGATTTTCTCCCATTCTGTGGGTTGCCTTTGAGGTCATGTTACAATCTCTTTATCTGAACAGAAGCTGTTAATTTCACAAGATCCCAACTGTTGAGAGTTGGTAGCAGTGACTGTGCCATTGGATATCTGCTTAGGAAATGTTGGCCTAGCCCAATCAGCTCGAGGGAGTTCTCTATCCTTTCAACTATGGTTTTTATAGTCTCTGCCCTTATATCAAGGTCCTTGATTCATTTGGAATTACGTCTTGTACATGGTGACAAGTACAGGACCAGCTTTAATTTTCTGCATGTGGAGATTCAGTTTTGCCAGCACCATTTGTTGAAGATGCTGTTCTTTTTCCATTGGATTCTTTGGGCGTCTTTGTCAAAGATCAAATGGCTGTATTTTTGTGGGCTGATATCAGGGTCTTCAACCCTTATCCATTGATCTGTGTGTCTATTTTGGAGCCAGTACCAGCCTGTTTTTATAACTATGGATTTGTAGTATAGACTAAGGTTTGGTATGGTAATACCTCCAGCAGTGTTTTTGTTACTCAGGATTGTCTTTGCTATCCTGGGTCTTTTGTGCCTCCATATGAATTTTGAGATTATTTGGTCAACTTCTTTAAAGAATTGCTTTGGGATTTTAATTGGTATAGCATTGAATTTGTATATTGCCTTTGGTAGGATGGTCATTTTTACAATGTTGATTCTGCCAATCCAGGAACATGGGAGGTCTTTCCACCTTCTGGTGTATTCTGCAATTTCTTTCTTCAGGGTTTTAAAGTTTTCATTGTAAAGGTCTTTTACCTCCTTGGTTAGGTTTATACCAAGGTATTTCATTGTTTTAGGGGCTATAGTAAATGGGATTGTTTCTCTCAAGGCTTTTTCACTTCTTTCATTCTGGGCATATAGGAAGGCCTCTGATTTTTGCACATTTATTTTGTATCCCGCCACCCTGATGAACTTCTCAATTAGTTCCAGGAGCTTCCTGGTGGAGTTTTTGGGATCCCTTGGGTATAAGATCATGTCATCTTCAAATAGGGATAGCTTGACTTCTTCCTTGCTGATTTGAATCCCTCTTATGTCCCTTTCTTGTCTTATGGCTTCAGCTAACACTTCAAGTACAATATTGAATAGAAGTGGTGAGAGAGGACAGCCTTGTCTAGTTCCTGATCGAAGTGGGAATGCTTCCAATTGTTCCCCATTGAGCATAATCCTTGGTTTGGGCTTGTTGTATACAGCTTTTATTATATTGATAAAGATTCCTTCCATTCCTACTGTCTCTAGCATTTTGATCATAAAAGGCTGTTGGATCTTGTCAAAGGATTTTTCTGCATCTATCGAGAGTATCATGTGGTCTTGGACTTTGTACTGGTTTACATGATGAATTACATTTATTGATTTTCGTATGTTGAACCAACCTTGTATGCCGGAGATGAAGCCTACTTCGTCCCTGTGAATGATCTTTTTGATATGTTTTTTAATCTGATTTGCTAAGACTTTGTTGAGAATCTTTGCGTCTGTGTTCATCAGAGAGATCAGCCTATAGTTTTCTTTTTTAAGTGAATCTTTATTAGGTTTTGGGATTAAGATGATATTAGCTTCACAGAAGGAATTTGGTAGTATTCCTTCCTTTGCTATTTGATGGAACAGTTTAAGGAGTATTGGTGTTATTAACTCCTTAAATGTCTGGTAGAATTCTGTGCTGAATCCATCTGGTCCAGGGCATTTTTTGGTGGGAAGATTCGAGATTACTTCTTCAATTTCCTAATATGTTATAGGACTATTTAAATAATTCACAACTTCCTGATTCAATTTAGGTAGGTTGTGTTTACTTAGAAATTCATCCATCTTTTTTGTGTTGTCAAACTTCACAGAGTACAAGTTTTTGAAATATGATGTTATAATTCTCTGGATTTCTTGGGTATCCGTAGTGATAACTCCATGTTCATTTCTAATTTTGTTAATTTGGGTTTTCTCTCTCTTGCTTTTGGTTAGTTTAGCTAGGGGTGTATCAATCTTATTGATTTTTTCAAAGAACCAGCTTTTTGACTGGTTGATTTTTTCTATCGTTTTCTTAGTCTCGATTTCAGATAGTTCTCCCTTTATTTTTCTAATCTCCTCTCTTCTACTACTTTTGGGATTAGATTGCTCAAGTTTCTCTAAATCCTTAAGCTGTATCGTTAAGTTATTTATTTCTAATGTTTCCATTTTTTGGATGTGGGCATTAAGAGCTATGAACACCTCTTAGGAAAGCTTTCCTTGTGTCCCAGAGATTTTGGTAAGTTGTATTTTTATTATCATTCACTTTCTGGAAATCTTGAATTTCCTTTTCAATTTCTTCCTGAATCCAGTTCCCATTCAGCATCATATTGTTAAGTTTCCAGGAGTTAGTATATTTTCTCTTGTTTGTTGTGTTTTGGGTGTCCAGCTTTAGGCCGTGGTGGTCTGATAGGGCACAGGTTAGAATTTCAACTTTTTTGTATATGTGTAGATTCATTTTGTGACCCAATATGTGATCTATTTTGGAGAAAGTTCCATGTGCTGCTGAGAAAAATATGTATTCTTTGGTGCATGGGTGAAAAATTTGATAGAGATCTGTAAGGTCCATTTCTTTAAGGGTTTGATTAAGTTCCAAAGTGTCTTTGTTAAGCTTTTGACCAGTTGATCTATCCCATGTTGAGATGGCGGTGTTGAAGTCCCCAAGAATTATCGTTTGGGGGTTGATTTCTTGCTTTAGATGCTGTAGGGTTTTCTTAATGAATGTTGAGGGGCCTGTATTGGGTGCATATATCTTCAGTATTGTGAAGTCTTCCTGGAGAATTGTACCTGTGACTAAAATGTAGTATCCATCTGTGTCTCTTATGATTTTCTTTGGTTTGAAGTCCACTTTGTCTGAAAGCATAATTGCTACCCCTGCCTGTTTCCTGGTTCCATTAGCTTGCAAGATTTTGGACCAGCCTTTCATTCTTAGGATGTGCCTATCTTTTGTGGTGAGATGAGTTTCCTGAAGACAGCAGATTGTTGGATTGTGGTTTTTAATCCAAGTTTGTAATCTGTGTCTCTTAATCGGTGAGTTAATGCCGTTGACATTTAATGTTAAAATGGAGAAATTATTTTTAATTCTGGACATTTTTATGTTTAGCAGATTTTATAAACATGTTGTTTGATATTTATGTTTCGGTGGTATTATACTTCCCTTCTGTCGTCCTGGATATGCTTGTTCTTTTCTTCAAGCTTGAGTATCATTTCTAGCATTTTTTGAAGGCCCGGCTTGGTAGACATGTATCCCTTCAAGTTGTCTTTGTGCTGGAAAACTTTTCTTTCTCCCTCAATCATGACAGATAGTTTTGCCGGGCATATCAGTCTGGGTTGGCATTTTTGCTCATTTAATACTTGAAGTATGTCTCTCCAAGCTCTTCTTGCTTTTACTGTTTCCATTGAGTAGTCATTTGTTATTCTTATAGGTTTACCTTTAAAAGTGACTTGCTTTTTTTCTCTTGAAGCTCTCAGCACCTTTTCTTTGTCTTGAATGTGGAGTGTTTTGAATATTATTTTTGCCGTGGGGATTTTCTATTTTGGTCATATCTGTTTGGAGTGCGAAGTGCCTCTTGTATTTGGATAGGCCTCTCATTCTTTAGTTAGGGGAAGTTTTCATTTATGATGAATTGAAATATTTCCTCAGGTGTGGTATTTTGGGAATCTTGTTCTGGTATTCCATGAATGCCCATGTTAGGCTTCTTCAGGTTGTCCCATATCTCTTGAATGTTCTTCTCCAGTATCTTTTTGGCTTTAACAATCTCTTCCATTGAGCTGGTTAATTTTCCCACTTTGTCTTCAAGATCTGAAATTCTATTTTCTGCCTCATTTGTTCTGCTGATAAGACTCTCTGTTGAGTTTTGGGTTGAAGATAACTTGTCTTTTAGTTCAATTTTAAACTCTGCCTGAGACTGTTTTAACTGCTCTATACCTATTTTTGTTTCTTGAACTGTTTTTCTCAACTCCTCTAGGTGCCTGTTGTGTTCCTGTTCAAAAGTGGTTGATACGGCTGTTTAACTCTTCTCGGACTTCCTCTTTCATAGTATTAATCATGGTAATGATCATACTCTGAAAGTTGTTATGTTGGGTCTGGCTTTCATGGCTATTTTCTGTGAATTTGTTCTGGTCGGAATCCATTGTTATGGGATTGATTCTTTCAGTGGGAGATTGGTCTTCTTGGGTTTTGTTTCTCATGGATCTGCACTTTGACTTGGGCAGTGTTGTTTTGTTTTTTAGGACCTTTCAGTTTCTGTGTGTTTTTCACTGAACCAATGTAGTTGGTATTGTTACACTTGCCAGTTATTACTAGTGCTTGCCTTGGATTGGGTATGTTTGTGTATTGTTATTGTTATATCCTAGATGAGGCTACTAGGCTGTTAGTATGTCAGTTAAGTAACCGGGGGGTGAATATTAGTTTGGTAGTGCACTTTTACGATTTAGTGTCTTGGTGAAATTTGGGGGTGAGTGGTGTACTCCCTGGAGTTGTATGTTTTTGGGGTGGCTGTATGAGGAAGTTGATCTACAGCATTGATACTTTAAAGGATCAGTAAGGTGAAAAGAAAAAGTTTACTTATCTTTGGGCTGGATGAGAAGAAACTCACCCACGTGATATAATGATTGTAGTGGAGTTCAGATGTATGGCCTGTGTTCCCTTTGTTCCTTAGAGTTTTGCTTGCTTTTCCTTTGGACTCTATTGAATTCTGAGTAGCAGTGTGTCTTCTATGGACCACGTGTGTAGGTCCCCGGTGGGCCAGAGAGGCAGAGGGTCTGATGTTGATGGCAGAATTCTTCACCTGCGACCTGGGGTGGTGGGGGCGGAGGCGTGTGGGGGCGGGAAGGCGCAAGAGGCTTTGGTCCGGGGCGGGGCCCCCAGGCCTAAGCCAGCGGCCGCGGTGCAGGTGCTGCTGGCCCGCAGCTCCGGGGTGGGGGATTGGGCTGGGCCTGGAGGGGCTCTTTTGCTTGCTCACTCACCTGGGAGGATGGCCCAGTTTGGCACTGAGGGGGGCAGGGTGCCGGGGGCACAGCCGGTGGCTGCTGTACAGGTGCTCCTGGCCAGGAGGCTCCGGTGTGGGGGGCCCACAATCAAAATTTTAAATTATTGATGGTCTGATTTGAGGAAGACGCACATGGAAAAATGTGGTAAGTTCAATTATATATTATACTTTTATTATTATTATTTATTCAACTGTGCGCATGTGCGTGTGTATGTGTGCGTGTGTATGTGCGCGTGTGTGTGTGTATGTGTGCGTGTGTGTAGAACCACGGACGAATTCGCGAACCACCATGGACGCCTCCACCTCCTTCTGCCCCGGGATTCACAGGCTCCGCCCTACCAGGAGCAGAAGCGCAGGCCGTCCCGGCTTCCGCCTGGCGTCTATACGCGGGATCTGGGAACCGAACTCAGGACCCTTCGCCTGCAAGACGGAGGCTTAACCCCTGAGCCACCTCTCCAGCCCATATTATACCATTTAATATATTGGCTTTGATATATGTGATTATAAGGTGTGTGAACTCTGGTAGTGAAAACCGATTGACATTTACCTGGAAATTCTTTTGAAAATTCTTAATAATATGAGATTATTTCAAAGAATTCAATAAGAAAAAATTTATCACAGCCTTGAAAACCCTTGAAAAGAAAACTATTTTTCTTTCAAACATTTGTTAGCATTAATAGTTAAATTTATTTTTAGATGGAATTTGAAAAACCTGGAACAATTTACATTTCCCTAAACAACTCCTTTTTGGTCCTGTATACCTACCAGCAAAGGGAGACATAAAACTACACAAAGTTGTCAAAATTAACAAACACTCAAACACCTCAAGACTTGCTGCATCTGAGAAATGTTTCTAAAGCAGGGGCAATGCAATTTATTTCATGTGATTTTTTTTCTTATCACACAGATTCTTTTCTAGGTAAAAATTTCTTCGATGCTCTAGCTCACATTTTGAAGAATATGGAATCCCACTAGAAGCAGTACTTAGAATATCCAGAGAATATCTTACCCACAAAGCATGGGGGTAGGTAGCTTCTCTGATTGTCTTTCTGTAGAAGAGTATGTCAACAATGGTGACATAATTTTTCCCTCAGGAAGGAATTAAAAATGTCCAATATTAAAGAATATCTGCCTTGTTAGTTCACAGTAAGATTAAAAATAAACAGCCCTCCTGAGTCCTATTAATACTCGGAGAGCATGAAGCTGCCTTAATAAAACAAGAAAAAGAGAATATGATGGGGTAGGTTAACCAAAAGTCTGTATAAAAGTCTTTTGGAAACAGACTACTTTGTTTTAAAAACCTAAAAATGGAAATTGAATTTTTTTACAATGTACTTGTGAATCTGTTCCCGAACAAAGAAATGACAAGAACCATATCAAAGGCTCAGACACATGGCACCAAGACAGAAACTTTAAAATTAAAGTAAGCAGGACAAAACTGGAGATTTCCTATTAAAATTTCAGATTATCCAGCTTTTCTAGAAAACAAAAAAACAAAGAACAGAAATCAGAAGGCTGCTCTGGAGGACAACCAGGCCTCTTAGCTTTTCACTCGTCCATGTCAGTTTTCTTACCCAATAACTTCATTGGCTTATTTATTTTTTAAAGCTGCTGTAGACTTTGAAGCCGGCCACCCTGCTGCACAAGAGACTAATAAGGAGACAAGTCCTCAGTTCTGCTCCAGGACAGGGTGAGAAGGTTTTCTCTCCGGAGAGGCCCATAGCCAGGGAGAAAGAACCCTGAAACGCTCGCTGAGTGTCAAAGAGACGCCAGTTTCCCCTGGCTGTTGGGGGCATAGTCATAAGGCCGCAGGACCCCGCAGGAGCTGAGAATGCAGAAGTTCATCCCGGGCTGGAGGTTGCATTTGAAGTGGATCAAGAGCAGCTGCAGAGACAGTCCCAGGAGACTTACACCTTGGAGCCATCGCAGTAGAACAGGCTGTTGACCATGCTGAAGATGCACAACAGGCTGCCGAAGGGGCTGCCCTGGTCCCCACCGGCGCTTCCAGGAGAGCAGCTTGCAGGACTGGGTTGGCCGCTCAGGAGACAGAATCCCCTTGGGGAAGGAAGCCAGCCTTGGTGCCTTGCAATGTCTCCAGCCAGGAACCAGAGGATCAGGGCCATAGAAGAGGCTCTGAGCGTGTCATGTCTCCTCTGCTGCCCACGGGGGAAACGCTGACATAGAGACCTCAATATGCTTCTCCAGAAACTGGGTCTAGCAGCGCCAAGTTTAACGCAGCCCTTAGACATAGCTGCTGTTGTCAGAACAGCGACGCCTCACATCCTTGCTCTTCTCCAGTGCTGAGCACATCAAGGTCCCGGAAGCCCAAAGATTCCCAAATGGATTCTATGCCAAACGGCCTTGTCAAAGGCTTATTTTACTTAAATAATTAAAACTCAAGGAAAGAACACACTTGAAAATGAGAGAAAAGTGTTAAATCATATGTACGGGAGTCCTCTTAGGCTATTAGAAAAGCATCAGCAAAAGTAAATAGTCAAAGAGAAAATTGATAATTTACTCAAAGCTTTTTCCAAAATAAGTAAAAAAAAATATCCTAGCAATCAAAAACATGATTCTCAGGAAACACATATTTCTGATATGAAGGAAAAAATACAGCATGTTCATAAATAATGAAAATAAATACATTTATAAAACTTATTACAACACCAACATTTCAAGAAACATTTCTGGTAATCTACCATGAGCAAAATAAAGATAGTCCATTCTGAAAATATTTGATTGCAAAACCTCAGTAGAAAAGAAAGAAAATCGAATCCTACCAATACAGAAAGCCACTAGATCACAAAGACATATAGTAAGAGTTCAAAGAGGTTAAATCTATGCAATATAAGCAGAAAATAATAGATTGACAAGATTATGTTCTCACCTATTGACAGCTGTAATTACAAATGGATTAATCTTTCAGTTAAAAAGCCTAGACTGGTGAAGGGGAGGGTCCCTATCTGTGGGTCTACAAAAGACAGGGCAACATAAACTGCTGTAGAGAGAGGTCTGAGACCCTACCAGAGCAGACAACTTAAAGCAAACCCTGTGCCCCACACATGCAGACAGGAAGTGAGGGAGACACTGGGGTGGATGGGAGAAGAAGGGAGAAGCAAAGAATGGGGAAGGAAGGAAGGTAAGGACAATCACTCATTATGTCTGCACAAAAGGAACATTCTTAATTTTAAAAAGACAGTGGAGTGGCCTCTGAGACAGCTCTGGATAAAGCATAGGCTTACAAACATGACTAACTGATTTTGACCTCTGGAAGTCCACATGGAAGAAGGAACGTTGCCCTTGGACCTGCATCTCTATCCCTATCCCTTCCAAGCATGTGTGCACCCCTTCACTCTCTTTCTCTCTCTCAAAATAAGTAGGTAAGTTCATACAACATTATAAACAGAATGGAAAACAAAAGTAGACATCTGTGCTCCATGAAAGACACACTACATCAGTGAAAACACATGTTCTGAAAGTTTCACTGAAAACGTATTTTGTAGAAAAAGAAAGTACAAGGAGCAGGATCCATGTGACCTACATTAAGTAAACTTAGGAAAAAAACTAAAAAACAGGAAAATGAAGTTGATTAGATAATAGTAAACAGTCAACATAACAAGAGCACATGTATTACTTACCTGATACATTAATGCTCATTGAATGATGAAGGCAGACAAGGCATGATGGGTAAGAATGTGTCTTCCTCCAACATCATCACCTCTGCAGCTGCTGGTGGCTCTTGTTTCAGATGCAATAGCAAAGCTGTGGCTATGGGCAGGATGAGAACATTGTGGCTTTTCTCATGCAACCAAGACACTGATGGTCCAGAGCCTTCAGCTGCAGCCAGTTACCCTGAGTTCCCAGCATCTCCCTCTCACACAGATGCAGAGGGTGCTGTGCTCTTCCCCATACAAGCAGCACATTTGGCACCTGGACTGCCCAAGCAGGGAGGTTTTTGTTGGTGTCTGTATCACTGTGGGAAGATACTCTATAGTTTGCATGCAGTAGTAAACTCCCAGATCCTCAGGCTCCACCCTGCTGATTTTGAGTGTGAAATCTGTCTGTGCCCCACTGCCACTAAATCTGTCTGGGACCCCAGATAACCGCTTAGAAACCTCATAGATCAGGAGCTTTGGAGACTGCCCTGGCCTCTGCAGGTACCAATTCAAATATGTGTTTCCATTACTGTGTAGGAGGCTCTTACTAGACCTGCAAGAGATGGAGGCTGACTTTCCAGGGGTGACAGACAGGGAGTCTGGAGACTGAGTCATCACAATATCACTAGTGGAACCTGAAATTAGAAGAAACAAGTTCAAAGTCAGGTATAAGCTTCATGAGTAGGCATTAATGCTTCGTTTAGATTATTTATTCGAAGTAAGATTTATATTGTTGTGTATATCATTTTTGTTCATAAGCAAACATTTGTATAAAACTGGTATACTGATTGCTCAAAATGAAATTTAGACCTAACTTACATTGTCCCATTCCATGAGTGTCAGTCTTCACAGGATCACAGGTCCTGTCCCATCTGGGATCTTTCACCCACAGAACTAAAGCTCATGTGCCCTTCCTGGAGGACTCTAGCCAGCTCACTCACATGTCCAACACACCTGGCAGCCTTGGGTACAGATTTCACCCACCCTCTCATTTCTCATTTCTCATGTCCCTCTCTCCTTACCAGGAATCCAGAGCATTATGAGTCCCAGGAGCTGGACAGGGAACTTCATTTTGAGAAAGTTGACTGAGGTCAGGGATGGGTCAGGGCAAGGACACAGCTGAGCTTTTATCTCAGACTAGGAGAAGAAGGGCCTCCCCAGGGAGTAGTATGCAAATACCCTGGTGGAGGCAGCTGTGCTGATAGAGGGGATAGTTATGTGGGCTTCTCATGTTTACAAAAGACCCTGAAACCACCTCTATGGAAATGAAAGCAGTACAAGAAAATATTTAGGCTTAAAGAGGGAGCAATAGCCCGTTGTTGAAACGTTGTCAACACAGAGAACACTGTGTTTGTGTGTGTGATCCAGGCACTTGGAGTTATGCATCATAGTCATTCAGACAGAGCACATTGAAGACAAATATATCCAGGTTTTTGGAAGTTGAAGAACTATGCGTTTTGATCTGAAGTGTTAGAATTGTCATAACATAGTATATATGTCTGTTGGTGCCTACTTTGTTGCTGTTACTAGGTTAACAATCTAAGTTTTTAGGTGCAGATATTAGCAACTGTTTTGTTCTAGGTCATGTAGATAGTATCTGTGTGACCATAAAAGTGAATAAAAATACCAGATATTTATATATTATGTTAAGTGTTTATTACAGAAACATAAATGTAAATGATCATCTAAAACAGGCGTAGTAGGTTAGAGTGGATATTGGGAAGTATTGGACAAGTCTATGGTCTTGGTAACTTATGACATTTCAAAGGTGAATTACAGACTTATTGTCTTATATCCATTAAATACGCGTAGCTTTTTATGTGGGGATTATACTTCATTGCAAATATTTTGATACCAGATTCCAGCAAATAGTATAAAATATAGAAAGGGGAAAATAAACACAAAGATTTGAAATACCACAGAGAACATTCTCAATATTTCATTAACTCTTTTGTTAAAAGTTTGATATTGAGGATACAGGCATGGATAGAAGACACTCCCTTACCAAATCCTGTAGAATCCAGCCATTTCCATGGAAAATTGCTCAAATGACCACTGCAAATTTTCTCATTTCCAATAGTCTTGGTGGGACTGGTTTTTTTTGCTTGGCCTTCCCCAGAGGCCAGGTATGGTGGGTCTATTTACTTGTCAACTCACTCAGCCCTGAAGATAGCTCATTTGGTCTAACAGGCTCAGAGTTTGCACTGTGGCCACCACTGCACCCCCAGTCACATTTGGATGCTGAAAAGTACTTCCAGTGTGTTTGCTTGCAGGACAGAGTCTTGGGGTCAACTTTCTATTCCTAGGAGAAACTTAATCACTTTCACTTGTACTTTTGATCATTCATCTCTTAAATTATTGCTCAGGCTTAAAATATTTTAGAGGCTCAAAAATACTGAAGTTGGATTTTGCCAGTTGTTTTTATTCCATTGGAACTGTGGTTTGAATGTCCTATTGGTTTGCAGTTTACCATTGTAGACTCTTCATATGTCTTCCCTCTTTTAAATACCTCCATATCCACACCCAAGGGCTTTAACACATTGGAAAACTTAGTTTCATGCTAATATATATCATTCAAATCTGTGAGCATCTCTGTACCTTATATGCCAACAAGAACTTAGAAAAACCATGGCACTCCTATGCAAGTCTTTAGGTCTCTACAATAATTTCTCTGTAAACTCTTATTTGAGCACAGAGTTTGAATTTTGTCTCACAGAAATCAGAAATAAAAAGAGCAACTGATGCAGAAATTGGTATCTAGAAGTGGGGTATAGCTATAACATTAAGATCATCTGGTAACAGAACGTAAAGTGTCTTTGAGAGAATTTGGCACCAGAGAAGTGGGGCATTGCTGTGTGAGAATAAGATATCTGATATCAGAAAGTACTGGGAGAAGTTGGTTACCGAGTAGAATGGCCATCACTGTGAGTTGGATAGAGTGCTTTTGGAAATGTTTGTTGGAAGAACTAAGAAGCACTTCAGTAATCTTGCACTGGGGAAGCTTTGGTACCTTGGAGACGAGATCCATTCTAGTGAAATCTTGGAAGAGATTGACACTGCGAGAGATGCAGGCAGTAAAATATCACCCTTTGATGATCCAGAGGGGAACAGAGACTGCATTAAAGACTTCAGGGGGAGTAAGCATAGCGATGCATTGGCAGAGAATTTGATAAAGCTTTTTCCTGTTCCTGAAAATTTGCCTGGCATTTACCTCAAGTGTTTGCCAGAGGAACTTTCAAGGCAATGCAGTCTTGACTGTGTGGCATGACTACTTTTAGTACTCCTGTTCAGAGTTATGAAAAAAAGAGCAAAGAATGGCAGAATAAGATGAAAACTATGAGGTTTGGTGATGAAAAATGCAATGCAAACAAAGAGTTAGACCAGGAAGAGAGAGACAGTAAAATAATGGCTATTGTTAAAGACATAAGTTCCATGACCAAATCAAAGCTTGCTCATAATTTGGATAATAGAAGAGGCCCTATCCTGAGGACAAATTCCTCAAGGAAGGTTCCTACCTAATGCAAATTCTTTTGGAAAAGAAGAGCTAAAGGACAGCGTCCCAAAGAAATTGCCTGTTCCTCTAAAGCAAAGGCTCAAGAGAGATTCTGAGAGTTAGCATAGAGAACCTGAATCAGCTCTGATTCAATGGAGCCAATCTTCACATGAAGGTTACAGCAGAACCTAGTAATGCTGTCCAGATGGTCCCAGGTTTAGAGGCATCAAAGATGCAAGAAAGAAGAGGTCATGGATCCCTTTTCCACGGTTTCAGAGAATGGAGGAAGCTAGTCTATGTGTGGTGGAAAGTATGCAGTTTAGAGGCCAAAGAATGGCAGTTTGTGCTATGGAGTTAAAGCATGGTTTGCCATTGATAATTGAAGATGTTAGAGATGCCAAAGTCAATGTAAGACATCTGCCAAGGATAGCTATACTTCGTAGGAGAAGCCCGACCAAGAGAACGATGTGATCTATGGTGCACTGGAGGGAAGTAACTGAAGCCCTTTGGAACTGTGATGACTACAACAAGAGGTGTTAGACTTGAAGGTACAGGATTTGGAGCCTTGCTGCTGTTTTTCAGTCTTGTTATGGACTGAACGTTCCTGGATGTGCCATCATTCTGTCCTTTTGGAGCAGGAATATTTATTCTATAGTATTGTGTGTTGGAAGCATGCAAATTATTTTTTATTTTACAAAACAGTTTTCACTTTGAATTTTTGGACCGTGTTGGGACTACTAATATAGTCTATAAGGGCTTTTAAAGTTGGAGTGAATATGGTTTGCATAATGAGATGACAATGTGCCTGTTGTATTTGTCAGGGTTCTCTAGAAGAACAGATTTACTAGAATGTGCGAGTGTGTGTGTGTGTGTGTGTGTGTGTGTGTGTGTGTGTGTATCTTTATTAAATCAGCACAACAATAAAAATAGTGTCCTTCAAAGTAGCCATCAGTAGCTGCTTCATTCTTGACCACAATGTCTCACAAAGCCAAAAGATTCCAAGAAGGTTTCAAGCCTTTATTTAACTGGAGGGAAGATGTTGAGCTGTTATATCATCAAAATATGGTTCGGCTCCAAGGAACAGCAAACAGCAGCAAAGCCTATGAGACCAGGCTTCAAAGAGAGTGGGAAGAGCAATAGGGTAGAAAGATTTGAGCTCTGTGTCATCCAAGGATGGAGGCAGCAGTGTCAGCAACAACAAAGAAGGCAGTGCCAATCAAGAAGTCAATGCACCCCAAAGAGTAGACTCAACCTAAAGTCAATACAGAATAAGTAAAGAGCAATTCCCTCCTCCATGCACTTCCTATCATTCAGTCTACCACTGGAAAATACCACCCACTGTGGGCTGGGTTTTCCACATCAACTCAGCAAGAGCCTGCATACTTGTTCAGGGACCTGCTCTGAAAGACCCTTGCCCTAAAAAGCAAATTCACAGAACGGGCCAGTCCAGGCCCACAGTGTAGATATTTGCTCATAGCTGATCAGGCATAGCTATAGCTAGCTATTGCTCATAGCTATTCAAGCATAGCTACTGCTAGCCATTGCCTAAAACTATGCACCTTGCCACTTCCCTCCCCTCTCTGAAACCCCTGGTGATGGGAAAAGGAGCTGTAACCCTTGGTGATGGGAAAACAGGCTGTAACCTCAAGATGACCAGCCCTAGGGAAAACAAGTCTTGCAAGAAATACTGTTAATAGCATAATTGCCATTCGGAGCAAACTTCCTGTGGTCAAGCAGGTAGACTGTAATCACGGAGGCCTGGACTCTTGCTGACCAGTGATTGTACAATTCCTCATCAATGAGACCCCCACCATAAACCTCTTTATAAACCCCTTGCCTGAGCTACTCGGGGCTGCTTCAGTCTCTCCTGCGTGAGAGGTTGCTGGAGCCACCCGGTGTGTCGTTAAATAAAACCTCATGCTTTCTCTCGGTGGCCTCATTCCTGACTGAAAGACTTTGGGCCTTTCATTTTGGGGGTTCATCTGGGATATGAGACCCCTGAGAGACTGTCCCAACACTGGCCTTGGAGGTACATGAGCGCTCCTGTCTGTGTTTACTTGTGCTTTGTCTGAGTCTATGTCTGTTTGTGTTTGGTATAAGACTGTGTCTGTTTTGTTTCCTTGTACGAGTACTAGGTTTGGGGTAGTCAAAAACTGTGAGACAGACGTGTCATATCACAGAGACTGTGAGAGTCCCAGAGGACGCTCTGGACTGTCAGTGGAGGACAGGAGTGTCCTCAATCTGTAGGGAAAAGGACAGAAATGTCTGCTTCCCACCTGAGTTTATCTGAATCTGCTATCTGTAGTTTGTCTGAATCTGCTGTCTGTAGTTTGATCTGCAGTCTGCAGTATTTGTGTCTTGTCTATCTTGTCTTGAGGCACTGAAAGGATGTTAGGAAAAGAACCCAAAATCTGAAAAAAAAAAGGGGGGAAAAATTTACCACTCTCTGTTCTGATAAATGGTCCACTTTCTAAGTTAGTAGATGTGTGTTTTAAAAATGTCAGGAGCCTCTGCCCCCTGCAGTGAATGGACCAGAAAAACTGTTGTTCATTGTGTTTTGCCTGTGATGATAATGAGTTACTTAACATGTTCTGACTTGTTTGGTTACCTGGATTTCTTATAATATGTGGGTTTTATGTTTCAAAATAACAAGCAGTGGCCACTATAAATTTCATTGCGTGCTTATGATCACATTTTGGTTTTTGACTTGTTTACTATTTGGCATGCTCGATTTAAATGCACATGCACACTTAGGAATAGATCATTTTGATACTATTAAAAGGCCTGAGTATGTACTGACCAAAATATCTTGTTTTATCTTGATTTTTATGAAACTTCACCAAAAGTGGTATTGTGTTTTTACCTAGGATCTTATAACATGACTTTTGTAGTTCCCTTAGAAGTTTGTTTTCCCATGAGTAATACCAACATATCTAGCAGCCAGAAAGGAAAACTGATTTCTGAGAAATTCATTGGAATTTCTTCATTCTCCTGGTATGTATGAGTTCCCTTTCTTGGGGACAAATCTGCTTTCTAATTCCCTGTTCCCAGGTGTACTTCTGTGTTCTGCTACAATCTTGTAAACTTAATTCGGATATAATGATTTTTAAGATGAGGTCTACTGCCTCTTTTAAAGGACAGTTCTTATAGGATAACTAACGTGAAAGCAACAGGAAACCATCGAGTAGGAAAAAAATATGTATGGTACTTAGATGTATTAAAGGTTAAAAAAAGGTTTATGAAATAAGATAAGTTACTTAGAAGGTTAAAGTATGTGCAGGAGGGTTATGAGTTGGTTACTTAAAAAGAACGTTAAAGTATGTTGTGAAGGTTTGTGGGATGTTAGATTTATGAGGAGACTGAAAATTAGAGATGATGGTTAAAGAAAGTATTGTATGTTATGCTTCTTCCATACTTTAAAAGAAAAGACATTGAGTCTCAAAAATTAGAAACTAAGAATTAAGTTTCATGTATTCAAATGTATTTCAATTGTCTGTTTTAAGCAGAAATTTGGTTACTCCTAAAATCCCAACTTCTTAAGGACAGCAAGAAGCTTATTCAAGGGGTCCTGAGTGAAAACTAGAGAAGTCTGAGACCAGGGCCCTCCCTGCCCCCAGGGAGGTGGCCAGCAGGAGAAGCTGAGGCTCCGCCCAACAGATGCAGCCTAGCTGCAGCTTGGAATGGACTCAAGGCCAGCTAGAGAGTTTCTCTAAATCTTGGACTTCACGGTAAAAGAGACTCTGCTAAACCAACCTCTGCTCACCTTTTGGAGCAGGCCTTTCCTGGAGTGGGAGGAAAAGGACACCTGCAAAATGGGGGAGGGAATGTTTTAACCTCTGTATAAATGTGTGAGTGAGTGTCGGCCTGAGGTGGGAAACCTGTAACACCTCTGGCTCAAGTTTGTAATCCCATGGCGAGATCCCTAAGATCTCTTAAAGCCACGGGATTCGATTGGGCCAGTTCTGCGTTTCCATGGTGATAACATACGGTCTAGGGTGGGATCAGATTAGAATCTGATCGCAAGTCACGAAACTGCTGAACCCACTATGGCCAAGTTATCACCCTTGACTCTGCAAAGAGTGTGGCCAGACTGGTACTTGAATGATCTCTGTGGAGGGATTCCCAACCTTTGTCTGTCTGTGTCGCATGGTGGGGAATCAATGTGACTCTAGCTCTTTGTCTATGTAGTACAGTGGGGATCAATGGGACTTTAGCTCTTATTAGTCAATCAATGGAAGGGAATTCCTAGAAATGTTTGCCCTGAAGGAAAGTGCTTCAAGTCTGAGACAATGATTATGCTGTTTAAATAGCATAGGGAATACAGGAAGCTTCAGGCACTGTGGACCATGGACTCTCCCCTTTTAGTGTCATCAGGTGGGGCTCTGGTGGTGTCGGGTGGAGCGCTAGTCTCCCCCGACCACACCACGGGCAGTGTCAGTGGATGTCTTTGCTGAAAACACTGTGTATATAGTGATTGGCAGAACTCTGCTAAGCCATGCATCCTTTCCTTAAGTCCAGGTTCACTAATTGAAGCCAAAAGAGAGATTTCCCCTTCCTGTCCAGGGACTATCTAGAAATTGTGAATGCTTAGTTCTACCAATCTAAAAGAGAGTCAAGTTGTAGCATATTCTCAGACATACCCTGTATACATCTTAGACAAGAGATGATCCCAGGAAGATCTTTAAGTTATGATACCATCCAAGGAGACAAACAAATGACAGAAAGTTAAGAGACTATAAAGCTGTACCAAAAGTATCAGCTAGTAACTCAGGAAGAGCTTTGCCTCCCAATGCCCTCAAGACTAAGGAAAAACAGGAATTTCATCTAGCTTCCACATCAGTCAAACCCCCATGTGGAGGACAACAGGGTCCTTATCTGTTAGGGGGAAATAGGCCCCATCTGGAGGAGAGCATCCTTATATATAAGGGAGAGGTTGGCACACTATGATTAAATAGTCCGCCATCAGGAAGCTTTCATTTCTGTCTTGGAGGTAGAATCTTTTGTTTCTGTTTGTCTTTCTTTTTGTTCTGTGACCCCACTGATGGATGAAATGGGACAGATGCAGACAACCCCTTTAAACTTATTTTTAGACCATTTTAAGGACTTTAAAATAGGACAGGTGACCTAAGACTTAATAAAAAAAAAACAGGAAACAAACAAATCAACACTTGATATTTGCCTAAGGGGATAGGTAGAATATCACCAGGCATGCCCAAGCAGACCAACGAAGGACCCCTTTCTGACAGGGGAAAGATGGAAAGATGCTATAAATATGACCAGACTGGGCACTTTGAGATAGTTGTAAGCACAGGAAGCTTTCATGTGGCCTATGTCCCAACTATGGGAATCTCCACTAGAGGAAGATTGCCCCCTGAACCCCAGGGCCCAGGGGTCAAGCACTCTGCCAGGGACCAATGAAATGGCCTAAAGCTCCTAGCTTCCCTCCAATGGGAAAAGGTGTTTGCTACTGATATCCAGCAAAGGAAAGCCCAAAAATGCCAGGTTGAGCATCTCATGAGAACCTTGGATTTAACAGGCAAATGGGAAGCCTCTTTGTTTCTATGTTAATGGACAAGGGAGCACAAAATTCTAGTGCTCAACTTCCGTCCTAGGCTTTTGTCAACTTTTGATTTTACTAAAATGTTTAAGATCAGGAAAATGACACGTTCATTAGTCACTCATAAAGTAATTACTGAGATTCCTTATATGATTAGTAGTAATTTTTTTTTAGGCATTCCTTTGTTTACATGCCTGAATGCCTGAATATTCTAGGTTTAGGCTTAATAGAATAAAATATTTTAGCACTGTTATAAAGTCATCCACATGGTTCTGGTTTTAGACACACCAAAGATGTTAAAAGGGAAAAATCATGGATTACAGAAAATGCCAGATAGCATGTAAAAAAAGTCTGCAGTTTAAAGACCCTAAATGCCACATCCTTATCCAACCATTCTGGTGGATAAGGTCCCAACCTGATAAGATATTATTTCAAGAAAACATTTTCTGGAGAAAAGACATGGCTTTATTTAAGAGAAATGAAAAAAATATAAAAATTGTCAGGTCTTGGTGTTTCTTCCCAGTTCAGGCCCAAAGCCTGTTCCCTAGGGAAGGTCACAGTAACCCCATGGGCAGGTGCTAGGAATTTCTTGGTATGTCACAGTAATGCCCATGGACAGGTGCTAAGCATTCTTGCCTAGGAAATTTATGTTTTGCCTCCACTGGCGTGAGCCCCCAGACCAAGCCCACCTGGACCCCATCTGCCCCTGCCTTGCCCCCCTCCACCCCAGTTGAGCCCAGGTGCAGAGGCTCGGGCTCTTCGGTTGTTGACCTCCTCTACTAGAGATATTAAAAAAACTGGAATGGTGTTTGGCACTAACTTGTTCCTGCTGCTTTCCTTGAGAGTATTTAGGATCGTGAGTGTGATGGCCTACATTGCCTTGGCCCTGCTCTCCGTGACTTTCAGTTTTAGAGTATATAAGGGTGTGATCCAAGCAATCCAGAAATCAGATGAAGGCCACCCATTCAGGGCATATTTGGAATCTGATGTTGCTATATCCGAGGAATTGATTCGAAGTACAGCAATTCTGCTCTCAGTTATGTGAACTGCACCATAAAAGAACTCAGGCACCTTTTCTTAGTTGATGATTTAGTTGATTCTCTGAAGTTCCCAGTGTTGATGTGGGTGTTTACCTATGTTGGTGCCTTGTTCAATAGTCTGACACCACTGACTTTAGCTGATTTCACTCATCAGTATTCCTGTTATTTATGAGCAACATCAGGCGCAGATAGATCATTATCTAGGACTTGCAAGCAAGAATGTTAAAGATGCTATGCCTAAAATCCAAGCAAAATTCCTGGATTGAAGCACAAAGCAGAGAAATAAAAGGATGCTATCATAGGAGGAATTTTTTTTTAATAATTATATTGCTTAAGCTCATGCTGGGACTTATAAAATGTTGGGGACACATATAGTTAATTGTAAAATATGTTCCTTACTGAAATCAAAAGGAACTCAATCTTTCTCTGTATATTTTTATAAAATGCAGTCTCTGTTACAACTATGTGGGCTCAGCCTCTTGGCTATCTGGTGGAGCATTATAGACTGGCTAGATTTGGAAATACTGAGAGAATGTTTCTATTAAGTGCCTCTACCTTCAAGCAATGGGTTAGGTTCTTGAAAAAAATGTCCTTCCTGAAGGTGAAGCTGAGAACCCTTTTTCATAGTCTGTGCACTAAGTGCAGTTGGTGGAAACTAATGCAAATAAAATGTTTAGAGAAGACCATACCACTAAAGCAAGAATGGAAATGCTGCCTTTTTGGTATGCTCTAGGGGTATTGTAAGTTTTATAGATATAATCTATATATAGTGTTTCACAATGCTTAGATCTTTATCTTCAGCTGTCCCATGGTGCTTGACATTTGAGTCATTGGTTATTATATTTGTAATCTGAAGCACATATATGTCTATTTGTAGGTGTAACAATCTTTACCCCAAAATTTTCTGCATAAAAGCTGTCACAGAAGTTTCAGTAAATGGGTCCAGATTCACTAAGCCAAGAGAGTCGTTTTTGTTCTCCATACTGCTGACTCCTTGCCTCACCTGATCCAGGGGAACCTTGGTTTCGAGGATGCAGCTCTGGCCTATGGCACCCAAGAAAGACATTTTATGCTGTAGAGTTAAAGCCAGAGACATAGATTGGTGAAAAGTTTAATAAAGTTTTGCCCCTTGTCCTAAAAGGTTGCCTAAAGTTAAATTCAGTGCTTGACAGAGGAAAAATACAATGATAAACTTAAGGAGTTAAATCAGAAAACAGAAAACCTCCAGGTGTTAAGGTAATGACTATTATCAAGCCAAAGCTGGCTTTTCATTAAATCAGAGGAAGGGGCCTAAGATAATGCTCAGGGATCTGTAAAACTTTCCATGCAAAGGCATATGTTCTTTTACACTCCTTTAGAATGTGACCTTGGAGACTCACAGCTACCAGAAAAAAAGAAAAAGGGGGGGGTCTCCAGTATATAGATTAGCTTCTGGCTCTTATACCTTAGAACATGATGAGCTTATTTGGTTTATCCCATGTGCCTTCCCAGTTACAATGTTTTATCTTGTAGGCTTAAGTTATCTGTTTTGTCTCTTTTAGATGACCTTGAAGTAATAAAGCCATCTATCAAAGACCTAGACCATCCCAGCATCTCATAGATGAGGACTTAGATGAGGGCATCAGGCCACTCTCATCTCCACCATCCCTATTCAGCAAGAAGCAGTTAGAGTGAGTCATTGACCTTTATCCTTAGAGTGGTCCGAGTCCTCAAATAGGTTTATGGGAAAGTGAGGCAGGATTAGAGCAGCTATGCTGGGATGGGTCTCTCAAGGTCTTTGGAATTCCGAAGAGACATCCCTCACTGCTGGAATGGCCTGGAAGGAACACCCCTGCTGAAAAACTGACTCCAATCCTCCCAGAAATTTACCATGAGAACTGTAACTGCCACTCCATGATTGGAGTGTGCCTAAAAAAGAGGAGGGAATGAAAGACACTTGCCCTAAAAAGAAAACTCACAGAACGGGCCAGTCCAGGCCCACAATGTAGATATTTGCTCATAGCTGATCAGGCATAGCTATAGCTAGCTATTGCTCATAGCTATTCAAGCATAGCTACTGCTAGCCATTGCCTAAAACTATGCACCTTGCCACTTCCCTCCCCTCTCTGAAACCCCTGGTGATGGGAAAAGGAGCTGTAACCCTTGGTGATGGGAAAACAGGCTGTAACCTCAAGATGACCAGCCCTAGGGAAAACAAGTCTTGCAAGAAATACTGTTAATAGCATAATTGCCATTCGGAGCAAACTTCCTGTAGTTAAGCAGGTAGACTGCAATCACGGAGGCCTGGACTCTTGCTGACCAGTGATTGTACAATTCCTCATCAATGAGACCCTCACCATAAACCCCTTTATAAGCCCCTTGCCCGAGATGCTCAGGGCCGCTTCAGTCTCTCCTGCGTGAGAGGTTGCTGGAGTCGCCCGGCGCGTCGTTAAATAAAACCTCATGCTATCGCAGCGAGAAGGGTCTTGGTCTTTCTCTCGGTGCCCTCGTTCCTGACTGAAAGACTTAGGGTCTTTCAGCTCCTACCATGGATTCTTCAACTGCAGATGTATGTGACCACACCTGGCCTGTTGTGACCTTAGGAAATTAATTAATAAAGAGATATTAAACCATATCACCACTAGCCAGAGCATACAACTCTACACTTTTCAATGGATGTCCATAAAATATTGTTAATCCATTAGATACAATTCCCTGATAGCATTAAGCTTTTTAATATCATATTTGTATCCTTTAATTTTATGCATGTATCAAATGCATTTTCCAATTTCTACCCCTACTGAATCAATACCCAGGAGGACATGGAGTTCCTTTACTATGTTCAAAATGATGTCAACGCTCTTTTAGGTGATTGCCTGTTGAATGCCTGTCTCCAGACCACTATGATTAAGCACAAACAGCCATAGTTGAGGATGAATTGGAGAGTGTGGGAGGTGCCCCAGAGTAAGTCCAGGTGCGGGCAGACCCTGGAAGCTGCACTGCTCATGAAAATATTTTCTTTTGGTGCAGGGTTCTGTGACCAGCAGGCTTATCTCGCAATCCTGATAGGTACCAGAGTGGGATAAGCAGAATTAAGTTAGGCTGGGTCAAGAGGGGATCTTGGAAAGACCGAAAAACCAAGTCAAGTTTGTTATGGAGCCCAGTCCCTTATAGACCATGAAACAGGGTGGTGAAGTCTGTACACTGCTCAGAGTGATGACATCAATAGTGACACAAAGTCCACAACAGGTGAGACCACCGTTAATAATGCAGCCCTGCCAATCCTTGGACATGTTACTAGGCCTTAATGACCCCATACAAGGTGGAGAAAGAACAAGTCAGGGACATAGTGATACAATTATAATAATAAAGCTCTGCACCAGCCCCTGCTTTTAAGTATGCTAATTAATGTCTAGATGGCTTCCAAAGAACAGGAAGGAATATGTAAAAACACCTCTGCCCTTGAACCCAATTCAAGACAGGACAAGATCCATCCCTGTCCCTCCCGGGAAAGTCACCAGGAGTCAGCCTACAACCATACCAGCATAGGCTGACATCTATGCTGACATAGGCACACAGCTAAGCTGGCATAGGAGGCACACTGCAACTGAGACTTCAAGGGATGCCCTTGGCATCCATCTACAAGAAATGGAGATCTCGGGCTTGAGTGTTCCCTACAATTTCTCAGGTGCAGTGGTTGGTTCTCTCTAGATTAACTAGTTTCTCTGCCTCCATCTTCAATGTATGTGACATCCACAGACCAAAGTTTCAGTTATTCCTTAGATAGAGAGGTGAAATTTTTTCTTTTCAGACAAGGTCAAAACAGTTTATACAAAATCTACAAAGTTTAGTTTGGATATGAAATTTTTCCTACAGGATCATGTGTCCAAGTGTTTTTCCTATTCAATGATGTTATCTAGGAAGCAATGAAAACTTTAGAAAGTGGGACCAGTCTGAAAGGATATCCCTGGAGCTTGTAACTGTTTCAACACATCTTCTTGGCTCAGAGGCTTCTCTCTCTCTCTCTCCTTGTCTCTTATCTACCATGTACTGGACTGCTTTTCTTCATCACACTCTAACCCATCATGGTTCAACCAATGTTTCAGCACAAAAATAGAACCAGATGCTACAGACAAAAAACTGCATAGCCATGAGCTAAAATCAACCTTTCCTCGTGAACTGCGCTTCTTTCAGGGATTCAACATTTTGGGGGAGGTGCAACTGACTAATGTAGACAACAAAATCTCCATTTGATGTAGCTACAAAGAACAGGAAATAAACAAAAGCATACTGCATACACATTAATGCAGGAAATAAATGGTTCCCAAAATCAAAACTACCAAATACTGATGAGCTGCTTGAAGAAGATACATATTGAACAATGGGTAAGTGCCAGCTCTATGAATTATATAATTTGATATATTATTTTGATGTATGCAAATGTGAAGTGAGTGAGCTCTGTTGGAAGCTATTGAAAAATAGGGGAGACTTTCCTTGTTCTTTGAAGTTGTCTAGGAATATGTAATTATTTCAAAGCAACAAAAGAGAAACTTTGCCCCTTTGTCCCTTCCCGCCAGCCTGGGACAGGACCCTCACTCTCGGTCCTCATTCCCAGCCCAGCTCTCGCTCCCAGTCCTCCTTCCCAGGACCCTCGCTGCCAGGTCTCCTTCCCAGGGAGGACACACTTTTACTTAGAATTCAACAGAGTCCAAAGGAAACTCAAGCAAAGCTCTAGGGGACAAAGGACATACATCTGAAGTCCTCTAAAATCATACTATCACATGGGAGAGATTCTTCACTTCCTCCCCAAGGATAAGTAAACACCTTCTTTTTACCATCCTGCTCCTTTCAATTATTAATGACTGTAGATTAACTTTTACACATAGCAACCCCCAAAACACATACAACTTCAGGGATTATACCACTCACCTTCACATATCACCAAGGTACTAAATCATAAACGTGAACTAACATACTAATATTCACACCCTGTCTACTAAACCTGACTCAATTGATGTACTAATGGTCTAATAGCCTCATCTAGGAAATAAAAATAACAACAGACACACCTACACAACCCAAGGCAAACACTAGTAATAACTGCCCAAGAGTAGTAATACCAACTAAATCAGTTCACTAAAAAGCACATAGCAACTGAAAGGTCTTAAGAGACAAAACAACAATGCCCAAGTCAAAGTGCAGATCTACGAGAAACAAAACTCAAGAAGACAAATCTCCCACCAAAAGAATTAACCCCATAATGATAGATTTCACCAGAACAAATTTACAGAAAATAGCTAAGAAAGCCAGGTCCAAGAGAACGACTTTTAAAGAATGATCATTACCAGGATCAATACTATGAAAGAGGCAATCCAGGAGGAATTAAAGAACTGCATCAACTACTTTGAACAGGAACACAACAGACACTTGGAGTTGAGAAAAACAGTTCAGGAAACAAAAAAAGGCAGAGAGCAGTTAAAACAGTCTAGGCAGAGTTTAAAATTGAACTAAAAGACAAGTTATCTTCAACCCAAAACTCAACAGAGAGTCTTATCAGCAGAACTAGAGAAGCAGAAAATAGAATTTCAGATCTTGAAGACAAAGTGGTAGAATTAACCAGATCAATGCAAGAGGTTGTTAAAGGCAAAAAGATACTTGAGAGGAATATTCAAGAGTTGTGGGACACCCTGAAGAAGCCTAACATACACATTCATGGAATACCAGAGCAAGAATCGCAAAATACCACATCTGAGGAAATTTTTCTTTTTTTCTTTTTTTTTTACATTTTTTATTATTATTTCCGCTTATACAAACTTGGTAGGTACACCAGTTCCCTCCCTCCCTCCTCCTCCCCCTGACCCCACTGATCCCCCTCCCTCACCTTCCCTCCCCATCCCCCAATGCCTCCCCCCCAATCCCCGGAGAATCCTTTAATGTACATGCCAGGCTCTCCTCGGGGCCCTCCTCTCCGATGACGTACAAGGACCCAGCGGCATTTCCCTGAACCCTTTCCCATGTTTCCCTTAAGCATAGGAACACTACTGTGGCTGTCAATCCCTTGCCTCCAAGGATCTTGGTGCCTTTAGCAAATGCTAGACTTTGTGGGGTCAATAGTGTGTTGGAAATTGCATAGGGCATGCAAAGTCCAATTATGACTGCTTTGGCCCTAACTTGTGTGGATTATCTTGAATATCATTACTCCTCCCATTCTTGTGCTCTTACATTCTTACTGCCCCCTCTTCCACAAATGTCCCTGAGTAACCAGGGGGTGAATATTAGTATGATAGTGCACTTTTATGATTTATTATCTTGGTGATATGTGAGGGTGAGTGGTGTACTCCCTGGAGTTGTATGTTTTTGGGGTGGCTGTATGAGGAAGTTGATCTACAGCAATTGATAGTAGAAAGGATCAGTAAGGTGATAAAAAAAAAAAAGGTTTGCTTATCTTTGGGCTGGATGTGAGGGGAATCTTGCCCACGTGATATGATTGTAGCAGACTTCAGATGTATGGCCTGTGTTCCTTTTGCTCCTTAGAGTTTTGCTTGAGTTTCCTTTGTACTCTATTGAATTCTGAGTAGCAGTGTGTCTTCTGTGGACCACGTGCGTAGGTCCCCGGTGGGCCAGAGAGGCAGAGGGTCTGATGTTGATGGCAGAATTCTTCACCTGGGACCTGGGACCTGGGACCTGGCGTGGCAGTGGAGGAGTGAGAGGGTGGGAGGGCGCAGAGGGGCTGGGGTCTGGGGCAGGGCCCAGGCTAAGCTGGAGGCCACCTGGGTGCTCGCTGGGAGACGGGGGGGGGGGGAGGCTGGTTGGGGTGCTGGATTGGGCGGACTCTCTCACTTACCTGGGAGCTGGTGGGGTGGCAGATGTGGGAGGGGGCTGGAGGGAAAATTTTCAAATTATCATAAATGAAGACTTCCCTCATCTAAAGAATGAGAGGCCCATCCAAATACAAGAGGCATTCCACACCCCAAACAGATATGACCAAAATAGAAACTCGCCACAATAATAGTCAAAAAACTCCACATTCAAGATAAAGAAAAGGTGCTGAGAGCTTCAAGGGAAAAAAAACAACAACAACTCACTTTTAAAGGTAAACCTATTAAAAAACAAATGACTTCTCAATGGAAACAGTAAAAGCATCTCACCATAAAAGATAGGCACATCCTAAAAATAAAAGGCTGGTCCAAAATTCTTCAGGCTAATGGAATCAGGAAATAGGCAGGGGTAGTCATTATGCTGTCAGACAAAGTGGACTTCAAAACAAAAAAAAAATAAAAGACTCAGATGGATACTACATTTTAGTCACAGGTACAATTCATCTCAGGAGAAAAAGACTTCCCAATACTGACATTTATGCACCTATACGGGCCCCTCCACATTCATTAGCCACCATATAAAGTTCTAAAGTGAGAATCCAAACCCCCAAATGATTAATTCTTTCGGATTTCAACACTGCCTTCTCAACATGGGAAGAAACAACAGGTCAAAAACTTAACAGAGCACATTTTGGAACTTATAAACCCTTAAAAAAGAGAAATGAACCTTACAGATCTCTAACTGAACTTTTCATTTACCACACTAAAAAAATACACATTTTTCTCGCCAGCACACGAAACTTTCTCCAAAATAGCATATATATTGGGCCACAACAATGAATCCCACCATTAAGAAAGTTGAAATTCTAGCTATATCCAATCAACCACCATGGTATAACGGTGACATCCACAACACCATTAACAACAGAACCTATGCTAACTTCTGGGAACTTAACACTGTGACGCTGATGAGATTGGATTCAGGAAGAAATCAAAAAAGGAAATTCAAGTTCCCTGAAGTGAACGATAATGAAAATACAACTTCTCTTGGGGACACAATGAAAGCTGTCCTAAGAGGCAAGTTCATAGTCTTCATGTTACATCAAAAAAAAATGGAACACTTCACAAATAAATAAGTGACAATGCAGCTTAAGTTGAGAGACACTAGAGCAATCTTATCCAGAAGCAGTAGAAGAGATTAGCAAATAAGGGAAAAACTATCTTGAAATTGAGATTAGGAAAACAATACGAGAATCAACCAGTCAAAAGCTGGTTCTTTGACAAATAAGATTTGATCAATAAGATTGATACACCCCTTGCTAAATAACCAGCAAGAAGCACAGAGAGAAAAAACGCAAATTACAAGTTCAAGTTAGAAAGAAAAATGGAGTTAGTTATCACCAAGGACCCCAATAAGAAATTGGATTATTTTTACATCACATTTCAAAAACTTATACTCTGTGAAATTTGACAACACAAAAAATGGAGATGAATTCCTAAGTAAGCACAACTTACCAAAATTGAATCAGAGTTTAGTCGTACTATTTAAATATTCTTATAACATATAAGGAAATCGATGAAGTAATCTCAAATCTTCCCCACCAAAAAAAGTCTGGACCAGATGAATTCAGCCACAGAGTTCTACCGGACATTTAAGGAGTAATAACCAATACTATTAAAACTGTTATTCATTAACTAGCAAAGGAAGAGAAACACTACCAGATTCTTTCTAAGAGCTAATATGCCTTAATACCAAAACCAAAATAAAGAACAACTAAAAAAGAAAGCTATAGGCAATCTTTTGATGAACAAAGGTGAAAGATTCTAAACAAAATCTTAGCAAATGATGATTCAAAACATATCAAAAGATCATTCACAGGGATCAGTAGGCTTTATTGGCAGCAACAAGATTAGTTCAACATAGCCAAATCAATAACATATTTCACCATATAAAACCAGTCCAAAATCCAAGACCCATGTGATAGTCTCGATAGATGCAGAAAAAAGAAAACTTTTGAGAATCCAACAGCGATTTATGATCAAAAATCAGAGACAGTTGGAATGGAAAGGAATCGTTGTCAAGTAAATGAAAAGCTGTAGACACAAGCCCACAAGTTTTGTACTCAATGGGAAAAACTTGAGCATTCCGGTTTTGATCGGGACTAGACAGGCTTATTTGCTGATGACATGACTAATACCTGCTGATCCCAAAACCACCGGAGGGGAAACTCCTGCGAACTGAATACAGAAATCATCAGGGTCGGAACCCAGGATTTACAAAATAAACTTACAAAAAATCAGTGGGCCTCCCTTGACACAGAATAGAATGCAAGTGAAAAAGCCCTGAGAGAAAACAATCCATTTACCTATAACCCTAAAAAAATGAAATATCTGGTATAAACACCTACCCCGGAACCGTAAGTCACTTTTTACATTGACAACTTTTAAAAAAAGCAAGAAAGAAAGGAAAGGAAGAAAAAGCGAACGGAGACAAGAAAAGGCAGAGGAAGGGGGGAAGACAAAGGAAGAAAAAGAATAAAAAGGACAAGCAGAAAAAAGGCCAAAGAGAAAAAAGGAAATGGGGGAGGAAAA
>JALPQD010000625.1:227593-278769 GCA_023101885.1 Typhlomys cinereus | reverse complement strand
GGGAGGAATTAAATAATCGAATCAATCGCTTTGAGGAGGAACACAACAGACACATGGAGGAGTTGAGAAAAACAGTGCAAGAATCAAAAACTGGCATAGAGCAGTTAAAGCAGACTCAAGCAGAGTTTAAAACTGAGCTAAAAGACAAGTTATCTTCAACCCAGAACTCCACAGAGAGTCTTATCAGCAGAACTAAGGAAGCAGAAAACAGAATTTCAGATCTTGAAGATAAAGTGGGAGTATTAACCAGCTCAATGGAAGAGATTGTTAAAGCCAAAAAGATGCTTGAGAGAAATATCCAGGAGATATGGGACACCCTGAAGAAGCCCAACATGCGTATTCATGGAATACCAGAGCAAGAATCTCAAAATCCACCCCTGAGGAAATTTTTCAAATGATCATCAAGGAAAACTTTCCTCATCTAAAAAAAGAGGCCCATCCATATACAAGAGGCATTCCGCACCCCAAACAGATATGACCAAAACAGAAGCTCCCCACGGCAAATAATAGTCAAAATACTCCACATTTAAGATAAAGAACTGATGCTGAGAGCTTCAAGGGAGGAAAAACAAGTCACTTTTAAAGGTAAACCTATTAAAAAACAAATGACTTCTCAATGGAAACACTAAAAGCAAGAAGAGCTTGGAGAAACATACTTCAAGTATTGAATGAGCAAAAATGTCAACCTAGGCTGATTTACCCTGCAAAACTATCAGTCATGATCGAGGGAGAAAGAAAAATCTTCCAGCACAAAGACAACTTGAAGGGATATATGTCCACCAAATCAGGCCTTCAAAAAATGCTAGAAATGATACTCAAGCGTGAAGAAAAAAACAGGCATATCCAGGAGAGCAGAAGGCAAGTATAACACCATTAAAAGCTAAGCAATATACTTATAAAAACTACTAAACATAATAATGTCCGGAGTACAAAATTAGTTTGACCATTATAACAGCTAATGTTAATGGAATTCACTCACCGATCAATGAGACCAGATTCCAAACTTGGATTAAAAATCACAATCCATCAATCCTGCATGCCTGCAGGAACCCATCCACCACAAAAGATAGGCACGCTCTAACAATAATAGGCTGTCAACAATTCTACAAGCAAATGGAAGCAGAAACAACAGGCAGGCGGTAGCCATTATGATATCAGACAAAGTGGACTTCAAACCAAAGAAAATTATTAAGAGAACAGATGGATACTACATTTTTAGTCACAGGTACAATTCACCAGGAAGACTACACAATACTGAACATATATGCACCCAATACGGGCCCCTCCACATTCATATAAGACAACCTACAGCGCTAAAGCAAGAAATCAACCCCAAACGATAATTCTTGGGGACTTCAACACCGCCCTCTCAACATGGAATAGATCAACAGGTCAAAAGATTAACAGAGACACTTTGGACCTTAATCAAACCCTTAAAGAAATGGACCTTACAGATCTCTATCGAACTTTTCACCCATGCACCAAAGAATACACATTTTTCTCAGCAGCACCACCGGAACTTTCTCCAAATAGATCACATACGGGCCACAAAAACGAATCTACACACATGTACAAAAAAGTTGAAAATTCTAACCTGTGCCCGTCAGACCACCACGGCCTAAAGCTGGACATCCACAACACAATCAAACAAGAGAAAATACACTAACTCCTGGAAACTTAACAATATGATGCTGATGAGAACTGGATTCAGGAAGAAATTAAAACGGAAATTCAAGATTTCCTGAAAGTGAATGATAATGAAAATACAACTTACCAAAATCTCTGGGACACAATGAAGCTGTTCTAAGAGGTAAGTTCATAGCTCTTAATGCCTACATCAAAAAAAATGGAACATCAGAAATAAACAACTTAACAATGCAGCTTAAAGCTTTTAGAGAACTAGAGCAATCTGATCCCAAAAGTAGTAGAAGAGAGGAGATTAGCAAAAATAAGGGGAGAAATATCTGAAATCGAGATTAAGAAAACGATAGAAAAAATCAACCAGTCAAAAAGCTGGTTCTTTGAAAAAATCAATAAGATTGATACACCCCTAGCTAAATTAACCAAAAGCAGGAGAGAGAAAACCCAAATTAACAAAATCAGAAATGAACATGGAGTTATCACTACTGATACCCAAGAAATCCAGAGAATATAACATCATATTTCAAAAAATTATACTGTGTTTGACAACACAAAAGAGATGGATGAATTTCTAAGTAAACACAACTTACCTAAATTGAATCAGGAAGTTGTGAATTATTTAAATAGTCCTATAACATATAAGGAAATTGAAGAAGTAATCTCAAATCTTCCCACCAAAAATGTCCTGGACCAGATGGATTCAGCACAGAGTTCTACCAGACATTTAAGGAGTTAATAACACCAATACTCCTTAAACTGTTCCATCAAATAGCAAAGGAAGGAACACTACCAAATTCCTTCTATGAAGCTAATATCGTTTTAATCCCAAAACCTAATAAAGATTCACTTAAAAAGAAAACTATAGGCCTGATCTCTCTGATGAACACAGACGCAAGATTCTCAACAAAGTCTTAGCAAATCGGATTCAAAAACATATTAAAAAGATCATTCACGGGGACCAAAGTAGGCTTCATCCCCGGCACACAAGGTTTGGTTCAACATACGCAAATCAATAAATGTAATTCATCATGTAAACCAGTCCAAAGTCCAAGACCACATGATACTCTCGATAGATGCAGAAAAAGCTTTTGACAAGATCCAACAGCCTTTTATGATCAAAACTGCTAGAGACAGTAGGGAATGGAAGGAACCTTTATCAATATAATAAAAGCGATTACAACAAGCCCCACAGCAGGATTATGCTCAATGGGGAACAATTGGAAGCATTCCCACTTCGATCAGGAACTAGACAAGGCTGTCCACTCTCACCACTTCTATTCAATATTGTACTTGAAGTCTTAGCTGAAGCCATAAGACAAGAAAGGGACATAAGAGGGATTCAAATCGGCAAGGAGAAGTCAAGCTATCCCTATTTGCAGATGACATGATCTTATACCTGAGTGATCCCAAAAACTCCACCAGGAAGCTCTGGAACTAATTGAGAAGTTCAGCAGGTGGCAGGATACAAAATAAATGTGCAAAAATCAGAGGCCTTCCTATATGCCCAAATGAAAGAAGTGAAAAAGCCTTGAGAGAAACAATCCCATTTACTATAGCCCCTAAAAAAATGAAATACCTTGGTATAAACCTAACCAAGGAGGTAAAAGACCTTTACAATGAAAACTTTAAAACCCTAAAGAAAGAAATTGCAGAAGACACCAGAAGGTGGAAAGACCTCCCTTGTTCCTGGATTGGCAGAATCAACATCGTAAAAATGACCATCCTACCAAAGGCAATATACAGATTCAATGCTATACCAATCAAATCCCAAAGCAATTCTTCAAAGAAGTTGACCAAACAATCTCAAAGTTCATATGGAGGCACAAAAGACCCAGGATAGCAAGGACAATCCTGAGTAACAAAACACTGCTGGAGGTATTACCATACCAAACCTAGTCTAGTACTACAAATCCATAGTTGTAAAAACAGCCTGGTACTGGCTCCAAAATAGACACACAGATCAATGGATAAGGGTTGAAGACCCAGATATAAGCCCCAAAATTACAGCCATTTGGTCTTTGACAAAGGGGCCCAAAGAATCCAATGGAAAAAGAACAGCATTTCAACAAATGATTCTGGCAAAACTGGATCTCCACATGCAGAAGATTAAAGCTGGACCCGTACTTGTCACCATGTACAAGACTTAATTCCAAATGGATCAAGGACCTTGATATAAGGCCAGAGACACTAAAAACCATTGTTGAAAGGATAGGGAACTCCCTCGAGCTGATTGGGCTTGGCCAACATTTCCTAAACAGACGTCCAATGGCACAGTCACTGCTACCAACTCTCAACAGTTGGGATCTTGTGAAATTAAAGAGCTTCTGTTCAGATAAAGAGATTGTAACACGAGCTCAAAGGCAACCAACAGAATGGGAGAAAATCTTCACTAACCACATATCTGATGGAGCTCTATTGTCCAGAGTGCACAAAGAACTTAGAAAACTAAACACCAAGGAAACCAATGGCCCAATTAAAAATGGGCCCTGGAACTTAAAAGAAACTTTACCAGAGATGAAATTAAAATGTCTAACAAATATCTGAAAAAATTCTCCACTTCCTTAGCCATCAGGGAAATGCAAATCAAAACTTCCCTGAGATATCACCTCACCCCAGTCAGGATGGCAAAAATCCACAATACAAACAACAACAAATGCTGGAGAGGATGTGGAGAGAGGGGAACTTTGCTACATTGTTGGTGGGAATGCAGGCTCATACAGCCACTCTGGCGAGCCGTCTGGAGATTCTTACAGAAATTAAAGATTGAAATGCCATATGACCCAGCTATCCCACTTTTGGGAATAACCCCCCAAACAGCAGAGGTTCACCTCAATAGCACAAGCACGACCATGTTCATAGCAGCACTGTTTACAATAGCAAAGTCATGGAATCAACCCAAATGTCCAACAGTTGAGGAGTGGATAAGGAAACTGTGGTACATCTATACAATGGAGTACTACTCAGCCATCAAAAATGATGAATTACTGGAATTTGCTGGGAAATGGATGTCATTAGAAACAATTATATTAAGTGAAGTATCCCAGACCCAGAAAATTAAGTGCCGTATGTACTCCCTAATAGGTGACTCCTAGTACCAAACCCACCCAGCCCACCTAGAGACAGTAATTGCAAGAATTATGAACAGGAGGGATGGGGTAGGAGGGCCACACCAGAAACAAGGAGAGAAGAGACCATGTTACAGCAGAGAAAATAGGCGTCCATCAAGGACTCAAATAAGTAATGAGACATCTGATTAAGTTCACAGACTTTTGTTCCTGATCATTTACTACTGAGGGGGTATGATCTCACCAGAAGAGGAGGGCATATAGTGTGGCAGATAAAAAGTAACCGTTGTGCAAATTGGTGATAGACCCTTCCCTCACTGTGTTTTCCCACTTTTATTACATCTACCTTTGAATGTGCTTTTATCACAAGACTCTAGTTTAACAGCTTTTTGTCTCTGGCCGGGGGTAACATACAATGCTCACCAGGATGGAGTGTAGGGCATTTCAGGAGCAGCAAAACTGCAAAAGAAAATCAACAAACCACAATCCAGAACTTCAGAGACTCTATATCAACCACCTAGAACTAGGCCAGCTTAATCTCTCCCCATCCTGAAGCTCAGGGAAATTTGCAGAAGAGGGGGCGGTAAGAGTGTAAGAGCAAAAGGATGGGAAGAGCAATGATATGTAAGTTACTTCATACAAGTTAGGGCTGAAGCAATCATAATTGGACTTTGCATGCCCTGCGCATTGTCCAACACACTATTGACCCCACAAAGTCTAGCATCTGCTAAAGGCACCAAGATCTTTGGAGGCAAGGGATTGGCAGCCACAGTAGTGTTCCTATACCTAAGGGGAACACGGGAAAGGGTTCAGGGAAAGGCCACTGGGTCCTTGTACGTCATCGGAGAGGAGGGCCCAGAGGAAAATCAGGCATGCACAAGAAAGGACTCTCTGGGAATTGGGGAGGCGGGAGGCACTGGGGGATGGGGAGGGAGAGGGGTGGGGAGGAGGAGCAGGGGGTACGAGGGGAGGAGGAGGGAGGGAGGGAACTGGTGTACCTATTAAGTTTGTATGAGCTGAAATAATAATAAAAAATGTATTAATATAAAATAGAATGTTTTTCCAATGAATGATGTCTTAATTGTCAAAGTATAGCCTTTCTCTCCTACAATGACTTTCTTTTGTTTTGACTTTCCGACCTCTCTAAGGGGCTCTAAGTTGGATTCACAGTGTGGATTTAAAGCTTTTGGTGATGTCTCCCTCATGAAGTCTTGTTCATGTGTTTTCCTTCTATCTTGTAATGTATTTGAGCCCTCTTTCATTTCCCAGCCCTCCATAGAGGAATCCTGCCCAGATTGTCTCTGCATCAAGAATACTTTGTAAGATTCAGGCACCTCTCAACCTCATCGGACTCACGTACAGGCAGGAAAAGCCCAGTGGTATCAAAATGTGAGCCTTGAATTTGAGATTGTTCACCTGCTCAGGGCCGCTGCAATGCAGTGTCACACACTCTGTGTCACAGGTATGCACGGATATGTCATCCAGGATGGAGGAGATTGCTCCATTGTAAAGTGTTTGCCACCTCAGTTTGAGGACCCAAGTTCTGATCCCCAGGCCCCGCATGAAGCTTGATATGGTGGAATAAATCCGTAATCATAGCACTTCTAGAAGATGACAGGAACTGTAGAACCCCCAAGAAGCTCACAAGTGAGTTAACTTAGTGTACACAGTGGCAAACCAGACCCTGTCTCCAGCTGGAAGGAGAGGACTGGCACCCCAGGTTGCCCTCTGACCTATGAAATGTACAAGGTGGTCCAAATTTCCTAGAGTAGCAGGTGCTGGTTCTAGAACAGTTGTTTCTGTTTTTCAGGCAAGAGCCCCAAGGGATTGTTGAATCAAATTACTCTCTAAGGGGTATAAAAAGCATGTGTCTTGATAGTGAGGACCACACCCCATGTTTGTAGTTGTCTTTTCAGCTTTATCATGGTGAAGACAGAAATAAGACAGAGGCTCCCTTGATTTTTAAAATGTGTGTGTGTGTGTGTGTGTGTGTGTGTGTGTGTGTGTGTGTGTGTGTGTTTGCGCACTAACATTCACACATGGAGATCCCAGAAGTCAACTTCCATAAGTTGGTTTTTACCTCCCACTGGGTAGAGACAGTGTCTCTCTTAGAGCTGGACAAGATAACTCCTGAAACAACCTGCAAACGTCTTTGCAGCAAATTATTCAAACTCCAGATAAGAATTTACTCAAAAATGTCTGCATTGAAACTCTTGATGCCATAGGGAAAGAACCTGACACTCTTGGCCCAGATTTCAGGAAACAATGTGTCACACTTAACCCAGATTGTGAGTGACAATCATTTATTTTCTCCCATATTTAAGACAGAGTTTGCAGAGCCAAAAAAAAAAATGTTAAACCCAATGGTATAACATTATGTGTAGAAGTCTGGACTTGTAAGTCAGGAAAGTGCAGAAATGTGCATTTGAGCTGAACTGAATGCTGCAAAGGGTTATTTTGTTGAACTTTCAAGTTCCCTTAAGAGAAAGTGAAGAAACCCAGAGAAGGCCAACGTGGAGATGGAAGGGCATGTGGTTAGTGAAGGCTCCATGACGGTGGCTGTGCACACTCAGGCATCTAGAACACATCCACCTACAGTGTTACATCAATCAAAACATAAGAAAGAGATGGGCATGGAAGTTCATGCTGTGAATCCCAGAACCCCAGATTAAGAGGTGCATGGATCATGAGTTCTAGACTAGTTTGGGCTACACAGTGAGACATTGCTCCTACCACCCGCCCATAAATGAAGCATCAGAAAGAAAAATGAGAAAGAAAAAGAAATGAAAGTATTTGGCCATAAATGTTGAAGTTATCTTGGGAAAAAATTAAACATCAGATAAGAAAAAGACAAATCATGAATTGAAAAGTAAGTGTTTATTTCTGGGTTAAGTACAAAAAACAGTGACATCAGCTTATGGGTCAGTAAGATCAATGTGGTGAAAATGACTATCTGATCCAAGGCAGTGTACAGACTCAATGCAATCCCAGTCAAAATCCTAAAGCAATTCCTCATAGAACTGGAAAAAAAATTTCAACATTCAAATGGCAAAAAAAGATCCTGATTAGCCAAAAATATCTTGAGCTATAATAATACTGCTGGAAGTATCAAAATCCCAGGTTCCAAATTATACTTCAGAGGTATAGAAATAAACACAGCTTGATACTGGTCTCTCCCCCAAAAAAACAGACAAATGGACCAATGGATTAGAACAGAGAACCCAGATATAAACTCCCAAACATACAGCACCTGCCTTTTTAAAAAGGTACCAAATATGAATGCTGGGGAAAAGACACCATTTTGAACAAGTGGTGTTGGTAAAATTGGACATCTACACGTAGAAGAATAAATATTGATTGTTTATTCTCTCCTTACACAAAAATCAAATCCAAAAGGTTCAAAGACTTAGAAGATGAACCCAAAACCCTGAAACTTTTAAAAGAAAGAGTATAGAGTAGACTTGAATTGATAGGCCTAGGTAAAGATTTTCTAAACAGCATTGCAAATGCTCAGGAAATAAGAACAGTAATCAAAAAATGGGGTTTCATGTTCTGCAAAAGAAACTGTTAACTGTACAAAAAAAATTGCACGGAATGACAGAAAAATCTTACAAAAGATTAATATCCAGAGTATACAAAAAGCTTAAAAAACTAAACACTAAAAATAATTCCAATTAAAAATAGGCCCTGGAATTAAACAGGGAACTCTTTAAAGAAGATAAAATGTCAAACAAATATCTTAAAAGATGCTCAACTTCCTTGATTATAAGAGAAATGCAAATAAAAAAAAACCTGCAATACCATCTTGTTTTAGTCAGAATGGCTAAGATCAAGAACAAACAACAGAGACTGCCAGCAAGGATGTGCAGAAAAGGGAACAACAGCTATTCACTACTGATAGGAGTATAAACTAGTACAGGCTCTTTGGATATCAGTATGGCAGTTCTTTTGAGAGTTAAAAATGGAACTATTGTATGAGCGCTTGTAGGAATATTCCCAAAGTCTCTACATGTTTTTTTTACAAAGACACTTGTTCTTCCATGTTCATTGAAGCTCTATTCACAGTAGCAAGAAAATTCAATCCGTGAATATGACCATCCACAAAGGAATGGATAATGAAAATGTGGTGCATAGATACAAAAGAATACTATTCAGCCATCAGAAAGGATGATATTACAGAATTTGTTGGTTAAATGTATGGATCTGGAAAATTTAATATGTACCAAGGTTGATTGAGATCAATAAGCAATATTGATCTCAGACAGACACAGAAAAAAAAAAAACATGTTCTGCATATTTTCTCTTGTATGCGGATGACAGCATTGACATCCTTGCCAATGCATTTGGAATTACTATGAGAGTCAGAAGATTTGAAAAGGATCAAAGAGTAGGAAGGTGGGAAGGGATGGTTAGGTGAAACCTTTTAGGGGAGAGATTTAGCATATCATGCCAAGTAGGGTGAGAGAGAGCAATGAGGAAAAATACCTAGGGGGGGGGGTATGTGATATAGGAAGGACAGAGAGACTTAAAGAAAAACCTTAAGATTATGAGAGATAACCCCATAGGAACCTCCTATGCTAGTAATATGTCAAAAAAACAAAAAAAATTATTTTAAAGAAAATAACAAAATGGGCAATCCCAAGGCAGAAGAGCACAGAGAGAGGATAACAGAACAAAACAAAAAATTACCTTGAGCTGATCCACTTAGAACTCTAGTATTGTAATAAAACTATACTAGAAATAACAGGAATGTGACACTTTCTGATAAGTCATTGGTCAGAGAGGTCTTAAAGGCCCCCAAACATCATATACTTTTCTCATAGCTCTTGGTTGCTCTCCAAAAAACTGATAGCAAGACCCTGTTACTGAAGATGCAACCCACATGAATCAAAGAACACGGGCAAAATTCATCAAGAGGAAATTCTTTGAGTTTCCTCCTTGCCAGATAATTTACATACTACCAAGGAATACTGTAGAAGTTGCTGGGGAAGAAAAATAATCAAAGGCTCTTCAACTTATGAGAAAATTGCAATAAAAATCACCATGGCAGGAGGTGACCAGCAGCGTAATAGTTACATGAACGGCTTTCTGATTGAACTCAAGACCCAATTTTCAGAATTGAACACATGCCTGTTACTGTTAACTAGAATGAGAACCTGCAAAAGAGAAGGAAATAGATCACTAGGGAGGAACAGCTTGTGGACCCACAGATAGGAAGACAGTACACCAAACTGCTCTTTAAATACCTGTTATTATATCCATGGATTGGAAGAGCACTCAGCACTCAACCTCGAAGCCTTCTTCTGCCACAAAGGTAGAGATTCCAACACCCTCACAGGATGCAGCCTAGGGCAGTGGAAGAGCAGGGAAGTGCACAACAATGGCCACCAAAATGCAGAGTCAGGCCAAACTAATTTCTCCCCAGCCTAACTCAGATCCTTAGAAGCAAGGGAATAACAGCCACAAGAGTGTCCCTGTACTAAAGGGGAACACAAGAAAGGGCTTTAGGCATTGATACTGAGTCCTTACACCTAATTAGAGTGCAGGACACAGAGGGAAGTTGGAAATTCACACTAAAGAATGATCCAGGGATGGAGAGGGAAGAGGGAGCATCTTGAGAAAGAGGGGGAGGAGGGGGAAGAAAGGGGAAAAGAGGGGAGGGAACAAGGGGGTCTGGGGAGGGGTGGAGGGAGGGAGGGGACCAGGGTACCTATTATGTCTGTATGAGTGAAAAAATTAAATAAATAAATTTAAAAATTTTCTCCCCAACCTAAGGCTCAGGGAACCTTGCAGAAGAGGGGATGGTAAGATGATAAGAGCCTAAAGATGGGAAGGTCCACTGTTGGACAAGACAGACCATTCAAGACAGAGATGCTTTATTCAGGAACTCACTGCAGTGAGACTTGTCCTAACAGTCCTGCACACAGAATGACACACAAACATGCCCCCATAGACTAGAGAGGATCTCAGCAGAGATAATTACATGCAGTGGAAACCTTGGGGACCAGGGATGGATGAGTGAGGGGAGTGACCCTATTCAGGGGACAGCTAGAAGAGGGGCCACTTGGTTTGCCACAGAGGCCTGAACCCCCACAAGAGTGGACAAGCCAAAGGGAGCCCTGTCCTCATAGAAGTGGACAGGTAGGAGAGTGAGAGGGAGAGGGATGGACTGATGAAGGGACGTGAGGGAGGATGGGACAGAGGGAGGGAATAGTACTCAATATGCTCGTGCAACTGGAAAAATATTAAATTAAAAGTTACTTATACTGAAACAATGCAGAAACAACTGAAACACAATATTAGATAGGTTCACTTGCAAGCCTGTAGCTTTATGTCACATAATAACTCTCCTCATTGCTCAAAATTTTCTACTTTATTTTTTTTTAATTTTTTTTAATTATTATTATTATTTATTCAACTGTGTGTATGTGCGTGCACGCGTGTGTCTGTGTGTGTGTGTATGTGTAGAACCACGGACGAATTCGTGAATCACCATGGACGCCTCCACTTCCTTCTGCCCTGGGATTCACAAGCTCCGCCCTACCAGGACCAGAAGCGCAGGCCGCCCCCGCTTCCGTCTGGCGTCTATACGTGGGATCTGGGATCCGAACTCGGGACCTTCCGCCTGCAAGGCGGAGGCTTAACTCCTGAGCCACCTCTTCAGCCCCAAAATTTTCTACTTTAAATGAGAAAAGATTCCATGAAATTTACAATTGTTTTCTGGATAAAAGATTATTGACACTTTTTAAAAATTTAATTTTTACTTTTTTTTGGAATTTCACACATGAATTCAGTGTATTTATAATATTTTCACACATTCACTCCCAATCTCATCCCCTCACACCTTTCACCATTACAACTCCCTTTCTTCCCTTCCTGTCTCCTTATTTTCATCATGTCTTTCCATATGTTTGGCCCACTGAGTTCCATCCTCAAGCTGGCCATGGTCTGAAAGAAAATGCTTTAAAATACAATCAAAGAAGTCTTCATGAAGAATGGAAAACATTCAGTTACAAAACTCCCAAGGGAAACAAACGACTATAACAATTTAAGACTTTTCTATACCATAGTTTCAAGCTCTATTCCTAACAAGTGCTTTAAAGATCCCCAGGGGAAATGAAGCTGGTGGTGGGGAACCGAAATATCTGAAAGCCCAAGCCTCGGTGAGCAGCAAGCCCAGGAGGTTTTTGTTCAGCCCTGGAGCATTGTGGGAGGAGGCTCCTTGCTCTGCTGACAGTAATATGTGGCAGCAGCATCGGCCTCCACAGGATGGATGGTGAGGGTGAAAGCTGTCCCAGACCCACTGCCGCTGAATCTGGCAGGGACCCCAGATGCTCGATTGGATGCTCTATAGATAAGGAGCCTGGGAGGCTGTCCTGGTTTTTGTTGATACCAGTGCATCAAATTAATGCCAAATATGCCACTAACAGACTGGCTGGCCCTGCAGGAGATGGTGGCCTTCTGTCCCAGAGCCACAGCCACAGAAGCTGGAGACTGGGTCAGCACGATGTCGCCAGACGAAACTGGAAAGAGAAGTACACAAAAGTCACTGTCACAAATGCATTAAAATCATCCAGTGTAAGACAATTATACAAGAAATCTCGAACAACACTCATGGAAACCACTCTGAGAAGCAAGAAAAGAAGGGAGGGCTGGGAGCTGAAAGCCAATTATGTATGCCAGAATGGTCAGGTATTTTCAGGCGTGGAATAAGTTTAATGCTCTCAACGCTTCTCTGCACCTCTCACCTGGAACCCAGAGCAGCAGTACCCATAGCAGGAGAGCGGCTGACCCCATTTCTAACGGCTGCACTAGAGGTGCTTCAGTGGCCACTGGCAAGATGCCTTTAAAGATGCTTTCAGGAGCCTGGACCAATTGCCAAAAGCACAATATGCAAATCAGCTCAGATGAGCTTGGGCTGGTGCTCAAATGGGCACCTGCTCTTGATTCACCTAATGGCAGCTTTTTCTAGAAAAGCTGCGTTCTGGTCCAGGGGATTCTGAGGGCTGCTCTGCTGAGTGTCACCTCCTGAGGGCTTTGAGGTGCTGTGTGCAGGGTGTGTTGTGGGTGCTCTCTTCTGGCGGATGTGAGCTTCTCTAGGAACACTCTGGTCCCTCGGGAATGCATTTTTCAACCAATGATGCATCCCACCTGACGATTCATGGCAGGTGAAGAAAGCAATTTTTTATGAAAGTGTGGAAGACATTGTCTTGCAAAAATCTGTGAAGGATGAAATTTAGGTGAAGGCAGAGAACCTACCCTAACTTATAATCATGTTTCTCTGTGAATAAAGATGTATTCTCCATCCATTAACACAAAAGCCCATTCTGAGACCCCCAAGACAGCATCATAGACAGAAGAGCTATTTCCCTGGGTCCTGTTCAGAATGAGGACACTTAGTCTCCGACACATACTCATTCTATCCACGTCTGTGCAAGTAAAACTGTGGAACACAATTTCTCCAATCATTTTAGTTTGGTCGTTAAGACTGGATTCATTTTATAGGTAATGTTATACCTACCTCTAAAATATCAAATTAAAAATCTTCACATTAATATATGCCTTGGAAGTTAACACCATGAGGAATTGAGTGAAAAAATCAAGTATTTTAAATTTAAAAGACAGGCATTTAGACAAAAAAATTCACAAGATCTCCAAAAATGTCAGTTACAGAAAAGTATTTTATTTCAAATGATTCTGTAAATAAACCCAACATTTTTCCAGATTCTATATACTGTGTGTTTATGTGTCTGTGTATGTTTGACTGCATGTCCATATGTTTGTTTGTGTGCAAGCATGTGTGTATGTATACCTCTGTGAGCATGTCCATGTGTTCTTGTTTACATGTATGTGTGTCCCTGTGTGTGCATGCACAAATGCATATGCACATGTATGCATGTGTGTATGCATGATCTTGTACAGAACAAATGTTGAGATTAGCTATCTTTTTCTCCCAATAACCCACCTTATTTTTTGAAACAAATCTGTTCCCATGCAGGGTGACTTGTACCTGAGCTTTTGGTGGAGTATGAATCATACACCACTGGGTGTACCTTTGAGGAAAGCACCTTCTGTTTCCTCCCCCATCCGTTTTAGCTCTCACAAGTTGCTCAGGGAAGCATGGGGTCTCTTGAGAACTTTCCCCTATGTACTGAAATGTTGATAGAACCACTGATGTGCAGGTGTTGCGTAAATATCAATAGCTGTCCAGAAAACCTTGTCTGGCTACACCTCTGTCCCACTTCAGGATTCTCCAGTCTTACCTTTCTCTCTTCTTCAATGTTCCCTGAGATTTGGAGAAGTGGTGGGAGTGGCTTAGATGTCCTATTTATACTAGGATAAATGAAATATTTTTACTTGTTTTTACATGCCTAATTTTTTATTGTAGATTGTTACACATCTAAACTACCTTCCTGAGCCCTGCAGCAGCTGAAGGTGGGCTGTGTCAACAATTTGATGTTGTGCACCTGTCTGGAGCTCTGGCCCTGTCTCCTAAAGAAAACTATTGGCATCAGATCTCTGGAAGCCAGGGTTGGGCTGCGGGAGCCTGTATAGCATCGGAGAGTCTATAAACAACAGTACACACAGTGCATCCTGGAGACAAGTAGCAGAGAGATAAATGTACTGAGTAGTCCCAGAAAAGCGATCACGTGCCTACAAATGATCAGAAATCACCTCTGAAATACCGTGTTCAAAGTTACTCCTGTAGGACAACGTGCAGCTCCATCCATACATCCAAAGAAAGCCCAGGGCAGCTGTAACTTGGAAGCTTAAGCACAGCATATATAAGGATCATGCTAGTCACCATCTGTAGGTCAGCACTGTGATCTGTAACCTCCCAAATACCTCTGGGAAGGTGACTAAGGTGTCACAGAGCCTCCTCCTGATGAGCAAATGAACAGTCAGTCTCCAAATTCTCATGCAGCAATTCTTTATTGAGTCACAATACACCAATGTAGAATTACACAGCTAAAGACTGAGGGGAAAAATTTATGGCCGAATCACTCATTTCATGGAAATTTCATTTTCAGTAGGATTATTAGGGAAAAAAATAATATACAGCTAAAATTTCTGTTGCCACTGTTATACTGCTTGCATGAAATTCTCCAGAAAATTAGTGTTCTTGACTGATCTATGTTACAGTTTTAAAATACTCAATTCCATCTGGTATTGTGTCACAGTTCTTAAATCCCTACACTTAGGTGCTAAGGAAGGAGAATCTTGAGTCTAAAGACAGCCTAAGCTACATAGCCAGTTGGGTACAGACCGTATGTCAGAAATAAAGCACACATGCACAGAGACATATATACACACAAACAATTACATGCAATCACATGTATATACATATATATACACACACACACACACAAAGGAACATGAACACACAACACATAGACGCATAAAAACGCACATATATACATACATGCACAAACATGTGAATGTACACATTAACACACTTTTGTGTGTTTTTGCATAGAGTTCCATACATTACAATATGTGCGAAGTTCACAAGGTCACTTTCTGTTCCCCACTAATGGTGCTTTTCTTGTTTTAAAGTAGCAGCACCTCCTTCTCACAATGGAAGGCTCTATGGACTCTGAGACAGACTATTGACCTCACAAAGTCTAGCATTTGCTAAAGACACTAGGATCCTTAGAGGCAAGGGATTGACAGCCACAGTAGTGTTCCTATGCTTAAGAGGAACACAGGAAAGGGTTCTGGGAAATGCCACTGGGTCCTTGCATCTCATCAGAGAGGAAGACCCAGAGGAGAGTTTGGCATGCACATTAAAGGATGCTCCAGGGATGTGAGGGGGAGGCACTGGGGGATGGGGAGGGAAGGGGGAGCGGAGATGGACACAGGGGGATAGGGGGTTGGAGGGAGGGAGGGACTGGTGTAACTGTTAAGTTTTTATGAGTAGAAAAACAGAAAAAATCAAAAAAAAAAGGAAAAAGAAAACCTGTTCAAGTGAACAATAGCTGAATCTTTCGTAAATCTAGGAAATACATGGATACCCAAGTGCAAGACACTCAACATACTTTTAAAAATATCAACCTAAAATGTTCTAAACATGACATATTATAGTTCAATTGTCAAAAGCAGTGAGAGAGAAAATCTGTATTCCCTCTCTCCTCTGGATTCTCTCTCCTCTGATTTTTTGCCTACTGAGTATCCCACATATCCATGAATTTCAGTGGCCTGTAGGCCACTTGAGTGTCTCACAGGAAGTATCTTGATAACATCTGGGATTCTCAGCATCAGGATCACAAAGAGAATAACATTGCAAACAAGCAGGATGAGGAAGAATCTTCAGTCTCCAGATGAGAATGTATTCTCAGCAATAGCATTGCTGCAGCCCCTGAACCCTGGGCAGAGGACACAGTCATTCCTTACCCAGATTGTATGTGCAAGAGTTTCAAGTCACTAAACATGGCTCATTTATTGCAGAACTATAGGATAATAAGCAACAAAGCATGATATGTGAGCAACCGGTATTGTAAGCTGCACAGGGGCAGAAATCTTCATCTGAGCTGATTCAAATATCAAGGGATCATTTCTTGCACTTCTGCCTTGGCCAGGAGGGATGCTGCAGTCCAAAGGAGGTCAGGGTAAGATGGAGGGGGTGTGGATCCAGTGCTGAGGTTGTACAAACTCAGGCTTCTGTGAGACACAGTGGCACATTGTCAAATCTGGCACCCAAGTGGAAGAGATAGGAGTTCATAGCCATCCTGTGAAATGTTCAGTGGAACACTTTCTAATAAAGCACTAAAAAAGAAAAAAGTAAAAATGAAAGAAAAATAGAAAATTGTTTAGCCCCACATGTGACGCTTTCTTAGAGAAAGATATGGACACAAAGATAACCACAACCAAAACAAAAAATACAAATTCAGTCTTGGCCAATATTTATTATGAACAGTAGAGAGAATTTTTAGACCTTCAACAAATGGAAGAGGTGGATAATAAGAAATTATGAGGCTAGAGAGATGGCACAGTCCTTTGTCAAGATGAGAGGACCTAAGTCCCTACAAGGGGACTGCACTTGAGATTGTCATTCCAACTTGAAATGCTTGCGGTTGTGCCAGTCACCTGTAAATTCATGCACAGAAGGAGACTGGAAATCCCTAAGAGCAGGCTGCCTAGGCAGACTGGTCCTGTCTGTGCACATTAGGCTTGATTAGAGACCATGTCTCAGACTAATATGCAAGAGCGATCAAGGATGATTCCTAGGTGCAACCTCTGACCATTGTATGTACATATGGGCACAGACACCATGGAAAAAACATGCAGCACACACACGTGAACATGTATACACACATGCAAATGGGGAAATAAAGCTTTAAAGTGAAAATATAAGCCTATGCGTGAAAGTCACATGCCATAATCTTCACTGTTTAATGCTCTTTTTAAGTGACTGGAAAAGTTTCCATACATTGAAATTGTTCTGTAGGAAAAAGATTATTGTATGCAAATAATTCTCTGCAAATAATAGCAGAGAATTAGTTCATTTAATATAGAAATTATTCATACTTGTGCTGGAAACACATTCAAAACACATGATGTTGAGGTCATAGGCCCAAGGAATTGATTTAAACCTATTTCCTAGTTAAACTGACACAGCATTGACCTCCCTCCAAACCCTGATTTTCATACATTGAGACAAAACTACTACCAACGATCATCAGAAAATCTTCTCTTCCTAAGAAGGGCGGCAAACTCAGGATTCCTGGTTTCAGAAGATGCTGATGATAACTCAGTGCTCAGCCCTGAACAACACATCTACACCATCCCCACTAAGAGAACCCTGAAGAAGACGAGGGTGTAGAAGGAATGTGAGGACTGTAAGACAGAGATAAAGGCTGAGAAGTCTCACCTCTGTAGATGGTACAGCAATGCAATCACACCCTCACAGCATGTGGATGTTGCACTGGGTTTGCACAGGAATGTGCTTGACAGGACTCAGGCATGGGTGGGGGAGGATATGGTAGGATTGGCTAGTTTCTCTGCTGCTGAGATTCAGGGAGAAGCTGCAGTGTGATCATTGTCTTCAGTTGTGTGTCCACTTCTGAGTCTCCACACTTCGAATGAGAATTCCATGCCAAGTGCTCTGGTCAAACTCAATGAGTCACAAGACCAAAGTCAAAGTCCTGATCTGAGCCACAGTTCAGGCTTGATAACATTGTGTGCTTTGACATGCAGTGTTTTGACTATAGATACAAAGATATTTTCTATTTGAAAACATACTGTATATTCCAACCATAACTCTTCATCATGAAAGAAATTCATGTCTTTGGGTTGCAATGGGTTAGAAGATATGATTTTTAAAGGTGCTGTCTGAGTTGCTATCTTGAATCTCATGACCAGTAGTTAATAGTATTTTGAGTAGAGATTAAGACAGCATTTCCACACTTTCTTACAAGCAGGAAAGTTTCTCTTGGAATTTGTGTTATGTGATCATGCAAAGCAGCTGTCTCAGCATTGACAATTATAACATCACAATATCCACCCAATCTGAAAAAACTAGAGGTTGCTTTACACACTGCAACATCAAATATCAGGTTTAGTTACATTCGTAAATTTAAACAAGCATATTTATTTCAAAAGTTGCATCCAACTGATGACATCACTAAAAATTATAAAATTAAATACATAGCAACAGTGTTTCAAAAACAATTTTGCATGATTTGATGTATCAATAATTCTTCATATTGAATCAAGATTTTCTACAGTGGAGATAGTATCTGTGCACACTTACTATTTAGTATCTGTGTGCGCATGAGCACATACATGTGTGAATCTGTTAAAGCACTTGTATGGAGGGCAGAGTGTAACTGACAACTTCTTCCTGTATTTTCTCTCCATAATTTGGGATTCAAGGTTAAAAGCCAAGACCATCTAACTTGGCAACAAAAGTGCCTTTCACCATTGAGCCTTCTACCTGACCCATGGCCAGTGGTGTTGAGTGTGAAAGGCTTACAAGCCCTGATATAAAAGGTGTAGAAGTCACCATCCTTTAAATAGGGTTAAATTGCTTCATTTTACACAAGCAAAACCCTCTCTGAAAGGAGACAGACCCTCCCAAGTCCTCAGGAAAGTTTACTAAAAAATTTACAAGACAATATCCCACAAAGTTAGTAAATCGCAGTATCTAAACAAAAACAACAAAAAAAATCTTTGGTAAGTGCAAATAAAAACCTATAGAAAAATTCACACATCATGCATTATGTGCAAATATCAGAATTATCAAATAATTATATGAAAATTATGAATGTAATACTATACAAAAAGTATGGAAAAGAGAGAAACACAACATACAATTGAAAACAAGGTGGGCACATGTACAATCAATAACGTGGAGGAAGACATGTCACCAATATGCACAGACTGCAGTGCAGAGCAAGTTCTAGCCCAGCCTGACCCACCTAGAAAGAAATTGCCCCAACCATCAAGGAAAAAAATCATTGATTAACAAGGTACAATGGCCAATACAAGAGAGAAGGTATTGAGCATAGAGCCCTGTCATTGATAGAGGTGTCCACCTAGTTGTTGATGGTTCAAGTTCTTGGTGTGTCACTAGAGAATAGGAAGTACAATTGTAAGAACTAATCCTGGAGTGGACCCTTGAGAGATTGGCTATCTGATGGGGAAGGCACAGCCCATGTAAGTAGGACTAGTCCTTAGGCAGGTGAATAAGATGGAGGGAATTCATTGAGAAAACTGATATCTTTCTCTATACTTGGTAAGACATGCTAGTCTGAAAAGTGAGCATTGTCTCTCTTTCAGGATTGTGGACATGGTTTGACTGATTTACTCAGCCTTTGTTTGTATGTGCTCTCCTACAAATACAGAAAGGAATTGTAACCAGCCAATAGTAACCCAAAATTAAATCCCTTGGTACTTAAGTGATTTTGTTAATTTATCAGCAACTTTCAGAATAACTGCCGCAGCCATGAGGCCCACTTCCAGCCCTCCAGAGTAACTGCACACCTGCTACAGAGTGAGAAGATGATGTTAACTAAGCTCCACTCAGTGCTATAAATAAATGGTAGAAAGCTCTAAAGACCAGCATGTGGACACAGGACCCACTTCTACATGTGTGTGGCTGGAAGGGAGACAAGCAGTGCAACTTTCCTTTACAGACACTGGACTGCGCACATGTCCATGGCGAGGTCACCAGGGCTGTGCTGGGCTGAGGGCAGTGCACATCCTGTCCTCAGACACAACGGACTTACACAGCCACCTCCTCTCTAGTGCTGCAGGCATCTTCCTACCTCAGAGAATTTGTATCAATGTCTCATCTCACAGGCCTCCCACTCTCCCCTTTGCTCTTTACACTTTGCTTCACCCACTAGGCAATTTGCATGTGTCTCCCTAGGGAGCCCCTGCCCTTCAACTGTGAGATAAAAGCTCAGTTCTTATCCTTCTTCCACTGGACTGGACTCTTCAGTTCACCATCTCACAATGAAGTTCCCTGCTCAGCTCCTTGGGCTACTAATGCTCTGTGTCTGTGGTAAGGACAGAGGGCTTCTAGGAGGAGGACAGGCACAAGTGGGTGAGCTCTGGAGCCTGCTGGTTGCTATGTTCATTCTATGCACATGTGACATATGATTGGTATTTTCTGCAATAACAGACACCTGAGCTCTGGGGGGGGACTGTCACATACAAACAAGGTGATGTATTGGGGGAGGTTTAGATAGCCTGCTATAGTTTACAATTCATGGATTATTCTTAATTGGATATCTTGTGTCTTTGAATCAAAGTTACCATAGTAATTTTTTACAAAATGTTAACCAAAATGTGAATAGTTTATTCTCTGCATGTGACTATGTCCTTGTCTCTCATTGTTTAAGGATCATCTGGAGATATAGTCATGACCCAGACCCCACTGTCTCTGTCTGTTGCTTCTGGAGAGGTGGCCTCCATCTCCTGCAAGTCCAGTGAGAGCCTCGTGGATAGTAAAGGAAACACCTACTTGAATTGGCTCGTGCACAAGCCCGGGCAGTCCCCACAGCTCCTGATTTATAAGGTTTCCAACAGGGATTCTGGGGTTCCTGACAGGTTCATTGGCAGTGGGTCAGGGACAGATTTCACACTCCAAATCAGCAGGGTGGAAGCTGAAGATGCTGGAGTTTATTACTGTTGCCAAGGTACAAAATATCCTAGCACAGTGGTACAGCCCCTTACAAAAACCTTCCCACTTGAATGATGTCTTACCGGTTAGTTCCCTCGGGTGCATCATTAAAACATTTCTCTGACCTTGAACGTGAGGAGGAGCAACAGAGCAGCAAGGCACAGCTGAGTTCTCTGTCCCATGGGCAAACCAGGCGAAGACCATTCATGATGCCACCAGGCACAAACTGCACAGCACAGCATGTGCATCCAAAATGTAAACATGAACCCTGCTATTCTGAGTACATAGGTGCAGGTGACATCAAATAGATCACTAGAAGGCTCAGCAACCTGTGTTCTGAAAACTATTACTCTTAAGAAGAACAGTATACTAGAGATTTCTACAACTTCTTAAGGGTTTTAAATTATCTTCTTTCAATGATTAATAAAAATAAAGCAAAAATAATAATGACTTCATTTGGAATATTTACTATCCAGAAGATCTTGTCATGTTGGTACTGATTAGTTTCAAAAGAAACACTTTGGGACCCGGCTCCGCCTCCCACCATCCAGCCGGAGCCGCGCGCGGGACCGAGGGACCAGGAGGACCTCCCCCTGCGCCCCGGCCCCGCCCCAGCTGCCCTCGGGTTAAATAGCTCCACGCCATCGCCCCCATCCCCCCTTTTTGCACCCCAACCCACTCCGCCGGTCGGGACGTGCTCGCGCGGTCCAGCCGGGCCTCAACGCCGCGCCCTAGCTGGTGAGTACCCCCGCCCCCCGCGCACCGCCTACCAGGACCCCAGGTGGGCCCACAGGGACCCTGCTCCGCCTCCCACCATCCAGCCGGAGCCGCGCGCGGGACCTAGGGACGAGGAGGACCTCCCCCTGCGTCCGGGCCCCGCCCCAGCTGCCTTCGGGTTAAATTGCTCCACGCCGTCACCCCCATCCCCCCTTTTGCACCCCAACCCGCTCCGCCAGTCGGGACGCGCGCGCAGTCCAGCCGGGCCTCAACCCCGCGCCCTAGCTGGTGAGTACCCCCCCACACCCCGCGCACCGCCCACCAGGACCCCAGATCGGCCCACAGGGACCCGGCTCCGACTCCCACCATCCAGCTGGAGCCGGGTGTGGGGCCGAGGGACGAGGAGGACCTCCCCCTGCGCCCGGCCCCGTCCCAGCTGCCCTCGGGTTAAATAGCGCCACGCCGTCGCCCCCATCCCCCCTTTGCACCCCACCCGGCTCCACCGGTCAGGACGCGCACAGTGCAGCCGGGCCTCACCCCACGACCTAGGTCAGTCTCCGCCCGCCCCGCCCACCAGGACCACAGGCCAAATAATTCAGTTTAGTGAAATAGAGAGATCTTAAGAGTTAAAATGACAATGCCAAAGTCAAAGTGCAATTCCATGAGAAGCAACAATCAAGTAAACAAATTTCCCACTGAAGAAATTAATCCCATAATGTTAGACTCCAACAAGAACAAACCCACGAAAAAAGGCCAAGAAAGCCCCACCCAGGATAAAGACTTTCAAAATATGATCATTACCATGTTCAATACTATGAAAGAGGAAATCAGGGAGGAATTAAATAATCGAATCAATCGCTTTGAAGAGGAACAAAACAGACATCTGGAGGAGTTGAGAAAAACAGTGCAAGAAACAAAAAGTGGCATAGAGCAGTTAAAACAAACTCAAGCAGAGTTTAAAACTGAGCTAAAAGACAAGTTATCTTCAACCCAGAACGCCACAGAGAGTCTTACCAACAGAACTAACGAAGCAGAAAACAGAATTTCAGACCTTAAAGATAAAGTGGGAGTACTAACCAGCTCAATGGAAGAGGTTGTTAAAGCCAAAAAGATACTTGAGAGAAATATCCAAGAGATATGGGACACCCTGAAGAAGCCTAACATGCGTATTCATGGAATACCAGAGCAAGAATCTCAAAACGATCATCAAGGAAAACTTTCCTCATCTAAAAAAAGAGAGGCCCATCCATATACAAGAGGCATTCCACACCCCAAACAGATACGACCAAAATAGAAGCACGCCGCGGCAAATAATAGTTAAAACACTCCACATTCAAGATAAAGAACTGGTGCTGAGAGCTTCAAGGGAGAAAAAACAAGTCACTTTTAAAGGTAAACCTATTAAAATAACAAATGACTTCTCAGTCGAAACAGTAAAACCAAGAAGAGCTTGGAGAGACATACTTCAAGTATTGAATGAGCAAAAATGTCAACCCAGGCTGATTTACCCTGCAAAACTATCAGTCATGATCGAGGGAGAAAGAAAAATTTTCCAGCACAAAGACAACTTAAAGGGATACATGTCCAGCAAAACAGGCCTTCAAAAAATGCTAGAAATGATACTCAAGCGTGAAGAAAAAAACAGGCATATCCAGGAGAACAGAAGGCAAGTATAACATCATTAAAAACGAAGCAATATACTTATAAAAGCTATTAAACATAATAAATGTCTGGAATTAACAATAGTTTCTCTATTATAACACTAAGTGTTAATGGAATTAATTCACCGATCAAGAGACACAGATTACAAACATGGATTAAAAAACATAATCCATCAATCTGCTGCCTGCAGGAAACCCATCTCACCCCAAAAGATAGGCACGCTCTAAAAATAAAAGGCTGGCCAACAATTCTACAAGCAAATGGAAGCAGAAAACAGGCAGGGGTAGCCATTATGCTATCAGACAAAGTGGATTTCAAACCAAAGAAAATTATAAGAGACACGGATGGATACTACATTTTAGTCACAGGTACAATTCACCAGGAAGACTTCACAATCCTGAACATATATGCACCCAATACCGGCCCCTCCACATTCATTAAGAAAACCCTACAGCGTCTAAAGCAAGAAATCAATCCCCAAACGATAATTCTTGGGGACTTCAACACTGCCCTGTCAACATGGGATAGATCAACAGGTCAAAAGCTTAACAGAGACACTTTGGAACTTAATCAAACCCTGAAAGAAATAGACCTTACAGATCTCTATCGAACTTTTCACCCACGCACCAAAGAATACACATTTTTCTCAGCAGCACACGGAACTTTCTCCAAAATAGATCACATATTGGGCCACAAAATGAATCTACACATATACAAGAAAGTTGAAATTCTAACCTGTGCCCTATCAGACCATCACGGCCTAAAGCTGGACATCCACAACACATCAAACAAGAGAAAATACACTAACTCCTGGAAACTTAACACTATGATGCTGAATGTGACATGGATTCAGGAAGAAATTAAAAAGGAAATTCAAGATTTCCTGAAAGTGAATGATAACGAAAATACAACTTACCAAAATCTCTGGGACACAATGAAAGCTGTTCTAAGAGGTAAGTTCATAGGTCTTAATGCCTACGTCAAAAAAATGGAAACGTCAGAAATACACAACTTAACAATGCAGCTTAAAGATTTGGAGAAGCTAGAGCAATCTGATCCCAAAAGTAGTAGAAGAGAGGAGATTAGCAAAATAAGGGGAGACATATCTGAAATCGAGATTAAGAAAACGATAGAAAAAAATCAACCAGTCAAAAAGCTGGTTCTTTGAAAAAATCAATAAGATTGATACACCCCTAGCTAAACTAACCAAAAGCAAGAGAGAGAAAACCCAAATTAACAAAATTAGAAATGAACATGGAGTTATCACTACTGATACCCAAGAAATCCAGAGAATTATAACATCATATTTCAAAAACTTATACTCTGTGAAGTTTGACAACACAAAAGAGATGGATGAATTTCTAAGTAAACACAACTTACCTAAATTGAATCAGGAAGTTGGGAATTATTTAAATAGTCCTATAACATATAAGGAAATTGAGGAAGTAATCTCGAATCTTCGCACCAAAAAATGTCCTGGATCAGATGGATTCAGCACAGAGTTCCACCAGACATTTAAGGAGTTAATAACACCAATACTCCTTAAACTGTTCCATCAAATAGCAAAGGAAGGAACACTACCAAATTCCTTCTATGAAGCTAATATCGTTTTAATCCCAAAACCTAATAAAGATTCGCTTAAAAAAAAAAGCTATAGGCCGATCTCCCTGATGAACACAGACGCAAAGATTCTCAACAAAGTCTTAGCAAATCGGATTCAAAAACATATCAAAAAGATCATTCATGGGGACCAAGTAGGCTTCATCCCCGGCACAAAAGGTTGGTTCAACATACGCAAATCAATAAATGTAATTCCTCATGTAAACCAGTCCAAAGTCCAAGACCACATGATACTCTCGATAGATGCAGAAAAAGTCTTTGACAAGATCCAACAGCCTTTTATGATAAAAACGCTAGAGACAGTAGGAATGGAAGGAACCATTATCAATATAATAAAAGCTGTATACAACAAGCCCACAGCAAGGATTATGCTCAATGGGGAACAATTGGAAGCATTCCCACTTCGATCAGGAACTAGACAAGGCTGTCCACTCTCACCACTTCTATTCAATATTGTACTTGAAGTGTTAGCTGAAGCCATAAGACAAGAAAGGGACATAAGAGGGATTCAAATCGGCAAGGAAGAAGTCAAGCTATCCCTATTTGCAGATGACATGATCTTATACCTGAGTGATCCCAAAAACTCCTCCAGGAAGCTCCTGGAACTAATTGAGAAGTTCAGCAGGGTGGCAGGATCCAAAATAAATGTGCAAAAATCAGAGGCCTTCCTATATGCCCAGAATGAAAGAAGTGAAAAAGCCTTGAGAGAAACAATACCATTTATTATAGCCCCTAAAAAAATGAAATACTTTGGTATAAACCTAACTAAGGAGGTTAAAGACCTTTACAATGAAAACTTTAAAATCCTAAAGAAAGAAATAGCAGAAGACACCAGAAGGTGGAAAGACCTCCCTTGTTCCTGGATTGGCAGAATCAACATCGTGAAAATGACCATCCTACCAAAGGCAATATACAGATTCAATGCTATACCAATCAAAATCCCAAAGCAATTCTTCAAAGAAGTTGACCAAACAATCTCAAAGTTCATATGGAGGCACAAAAGACCCAGGATAGCAAAAACAATCCTGAGTAACAAAAACACAGCTGGAGGTATAACCATACCAAACCTTAGTCTATACTACAAATCCATAGTTGTAAAGACAGCCTGGTACTGGCTCCAAAATAGACACACAGATCAATGGATAAGGATTGAAGACCCAGATATAAGCCCACAAAGTTATAGCCATTTGGTCTTTGACAAAGGGGCCCAAAGAATCCAATGGAAAAAGAACAGCATCTTCAACAAATGGTGCTGGCAAAACTGGATCTCCACATGCAGAAGATTAAAGCTGGACCCGTACTTGTCACCATGTACAAGACTTAATTCCAAATGGATCAAGGACCTTGATATCAGGCCAGAGACTATAAAAACCATAGTTGAAAGGATAGGGAACTCCCTCGAGCTGATTGGGCTAGGCCAACAGTTCCTAAACCGATATCCAATGGCACAGTCACTGCTACCAACTCTCAACAGTTGGGATCTTGTGAAATTAAAGAGCTTCTGTTCAGATAAAGAGATTGTAACGCGAGCTCAAAGGCAACCCACAGAATGGGAGAAAATCTTCACTAACCACATATCTGATAGAGCTCTATTGTCCAGAGTGCACAAAGAACTTAGAAAACTAAACACCAAGGAAACCAATGGCCCAATTAAAAAATGGGCCCTGGAACTTCAAAGAAACTTTACCAGGGATTAAATTAAAATGTCTAACAAATATCTTAAAAAATGCTCCACTCCTTTAGCCATCAGGGAAATGCAAATCAAAACTTCCCTGAGATATCATCTCACCCTGGTCAGGATGGCAAAAATCCACAATACTAACAACGACAAATGCTGGAGAGGATGTGGAGAGAGGGGAACTCTCCTACATTGCTGGTGGGAATGCAGGCTCATACAGCCACTCTGGCGAGCCGTCTGGAGATTCTTAAAGAAATTAAAGATTGAAATGCCATATGACCCTGCTTTTCCACTTTTGGGAATAACCCCCCATACAGCAGAGGTTCGCCTCGATAGCACAAGCACGACCATGTTCATAGCAGCACTGTTTACAATAGCAAAGTCATGGAATCAGCCCAAATGTCCAACAGTTGACGAGTGGATAAGGAAAAGGTGGTACATCTATACGATGGAGTACTACTCAGCCATCAAAAATGATGAATTACTGGAATTTGCCGGGAAATGGATGTCATTAGAAACAATTGTATTAAGTGAAGTATCCCAGACCCAGAAAATTAAGCGCCGTATGTACTCCCTAATAGCTGGCTCCTAGTACCAAACCCACACAGCCCACCTAGAGACAGGAATTCCAAGGATTATGAACAGGAGGGATGGGGTAGGAGGGCCACACCAGAAAGAAGGAGAGAAGGGACCATGTTACAGCAGGGAAAATAGGCCTCCACCAAGGACCCAAATAAGTAATGAGACATCTGATTAAGTTCACAGACTTTTGTTCCTGATCATTTACAACTAAGGGGGTATGATCTCACCAGAAAAAAGGGCATATAGTCTGGCAGATAAAAAGTAACCATTTTGCAAATGGGTGATTGACCCCTTCCTCACTGAGTTTTCCTACTTTTATTACATCTACCCTTGAATGTGCTCTTATAATAAGACTCCAGTTTAACAGCTTTTTGTCTCTGGCCAGGGGGTGACATACAGTGCCCAGCAGGATGGAGTGAAGGTCATTGCAGGAGCAACAAAATTGCAAAAGAAAATCTTCAAACCACAATCCAGAACTTCAGAGACTCTATATCAACCACCTAGAACTAGGCCAGACTAATCTCTCCCCATCTTGAAGCTCAGGGAAATTTGCAGAAGAGGGGGCGGTAAGAGTGTAAGAGCAAAAGGATGGAGGAGCAATGATTTGCAAGGTACTCCACACAAGTTAGGGCCGAAGCAATTATAATTGGACTTTGCATGCCCTGTGCAATGTCCAGCACACTATTGACCTCACAAAGTCTAGCATCTGCTAAAGGCACCAAGATCCTTGGAGGCAAGGGATTAGCAGCCACAGTAGTGTTCCTATGCTTAAGGGGAACACGGGAAAGTGTTCAGGGAAATGCCACTGGGTCCTTGTACGTCATCGGAGAGGAGGGCCCAGAGGAGAGTCAGGCGTGCACAAGAAAGGACTCTCTGGGAATTAGGGTGGGAGGCACTGGGGGATGGGGAGAGAGGGGTCAGGGGAGGGGAAGCAGGGGTTTGGGGGGGAGTAGAAGGGAGGGAGGGAACTGGTGTACCTATTAAGTTTCTATGAGCTGAAATAATAATAAAAAATGTATAAAAAATTTAATACAAATGCTCACTCCTGACCATTCTCTAGAATTCCCCTCTGGAATGCCATTTGGCCAGAGGGTCTGCAAGAAGCCTACATGTTGATAAGAATGTAAACACTGCCTGCTAAATTGCTTTGCTAGTGCCAGTGAGTCAACTGATGTGTCTGCACCCAAAGGGAGCTTACAACCTCCTTTGTCCTTTGCATATAAAAACTGTGTGGAGTCATAATTCCAGGGCTGCACACACATCACCCTACCCATGTGTATAAGCCCTGGTATCTCTCTCTCTCTCTCTCTCTCTCTCTCTCTCTCTCTCTCTCTCTGTCTCTCTCTCTCTCTCTCTCTCGCTTTCTGTCTCTATTTCTCTCTCTTCCTTTTTAATAAAGCCTCTCAGTTACTATGAATTTTAACTTTTGATCTGTTGTGAATCTTTGGATAACCCCCAAATCCATGAGTATTACTTTAGACACTTGAATTCAGTCATGATTATGATCCAGGTAAGGCGCACCTAGAATCTCTGCCCAGGTTTCCTGCACATGGCTATTCATATCTTTCCTAAGAGTTGGAAAGGCTGCTGTTTACTTAAACAGATTTTCTTTGCAATTCTTTATATATATATATATATATATATATATATATATATATATATATATATTAATATTATCTCAGCTCATACAAACTTAATAGGTACACCGGTTTCTTCTCCTTTCATAATATCTACAATATAAACATCGATTTGTGTAATAATGTTTCATAAAGTTTAGAGACTTTCACCTTTTCCTTAAACTATTCTTCTTATAATGGCTTATTTCAAGTGGCTAGTATTCATGTTGGGCATAGCAACACATGCCTGCAAAAATGCTATTTGAAAGGCTGAGGTAGGCAGATAGTTTGAGTTCTGGAGTTCAAAATCAACTAGGGGAACGCCTTTCAAGAATGCTACATCAGAAAGTTAAAGATAGTAATGAAAAAGAGAAATAATAGAGTTCTCATATTAGTAGTATGTCTAAAAAGGGGCCCAAGTGTACCACTGAATCCTCAGTACTACAAAACTCAGATGAATTCATTTGATTGCAGGAACACTTGCATTTCCTCTCTGATTTGTTCAATGTCAACCTGGTGATTGAAGAGATGTGGGCTAGCCTGGGTTAAGTAGTACTGTAGTTTTACCTCTAATGCTGTGAGCCAATGTTCATGCACAACCAGCTTAAGGGACAAAGGAAGCTTTATTTGCATTACAGTTCTGAGGGGATGTAGTTCATTATGCAATATCACGTGGATGAAGATATGGCTGGGGACAAGAGCATGAGGCAGGTTCAGGTCACTGCAGCCACCACGCAGAAGAGGTAGAGAAGAGGAACCAGACAACCAAACCTGAAGGTCCATCCTGTGACTTGAATTCCTCCCAGAGTTGCTATCTCTTGAAGGGCCTACAACCTTCCTGTATGTTAGCAACAGATAAGGATTCAAACACATTTACCCCCGAGGCAAAACTCACACTCAAACTATGACATATAGTAACAAAGAGCCTCAAAAGAATGAAAAAGAGAGCCAAACACAAGTTGCAAAATGAAAAAGAAAAAAAAAAAAGCTGCAAGAAGACTTGGAGCACTCTTATGGAAGCTGTCTTAGAAAAAGATGTCATGACCAGATGAGGTGGAAAACACATGCAATGATTTCGAATTTATTTTTTTAACATTTTATATTATTATTTCCGTTCATACAAACTTAATAGGTACACCGATTTTCTCCCTCCCTCCTCCTTCCCCCGACCCCCCTGCTTCCCCTCCTCTCACCTCTCCCTCCCCCTCCCCCAGTGCCTCCACAGCCAATCCGCAGAGAATCCTTTAGTGTGCATGCCACACTCTCCTCTGGGCCCTCCTCTCGGATGACGTACAAGGACCCAGTGGCATTTCTCTGAATCCTTTCCTGTTTTCCCATTAAGCATAGGAACACTACTGTGGCTGTCAATCCCTTGCCTCCAAGGATCTTGGTGCCTTTAGCAAATGCTAGACTTTGTAGGGTCAATAGTGTGCTGGACATTGCACAGGGCATGCAGTCCAATTATGATTACTTTGGCCCTAGCTTGTGTGGAGTATCTTGCATATCATTGCTCCTCCCATCCTTGTGTTCTTACAATCTTACCGCCCCCTCTTCCGCAAATTTCCCTGAGCTTCAGGATGGGGAGAGATTAGACTGGCCTAGTTCTAAGTGGTTGATATAGAGTCTCTGAGGTTCTGGATTATGGTTCGTTGATTTTCTTTTGCAATTTTGCTGCTCCTGCAATGCCCTTCACTCCATCCTGGTGGGTATTGGATGTCACCCCCTGGCCAGAGATAAAAAGCTATTAAACTAGAGTCTTGTTATAAGAGTATATTCAAAGGTAGATGTAATAACAGTAGGAAACTGCAGTGAGTCAGGGATCAATCACCCATTTGCAAAATGCTCACTTTTTATCTGCCAGACTATATGCCCTCCCCTTCTGGTGAGATCACACCCCCTCCAGTTTTAAATGATCAGGAAGGAAAGTCTGTGAACTTAACCAGATGTCTCATTACTTATTTGCAGTCCTTGATGGAGGCCTATTTTGTCTGCTGTTACATGGTCTCCTCTCTCCTTGTAGCTGGTGTGGCCCTCCTACCCCATCCCTCCTGTTCATAATCCTTGCAATTACTGTGGGTATTACAGAGATTTATTTTTAAGTGTCTCTAGGTGGGCTGGGTGGGTTTGATACTAGGAGCCACCTATCAAGGTGTACATATGGTGCTTAATTTTCTGGGTTTGGGATACTTCGCGTAATATAATTGTTTCTAATGACATTCATTTCCCAGCAAATTCCAGTAATTCATCATTGTTGATGGCTGAGTAGTACTCCATTGTATAGATGTACCACTTTTCCTTATCTACTCGTCAACTGTTGGACATTTAGGTTGATTCCATGACTTTGCTATTGTAACAGTGCTGCTATGAACATGGTCGTGCATGTGCTATCGAGGTGAACCTCTGCTGTATGGAGGGTTATTCCCAAAAGTGGAATAGCAGGGTCATATGGCATTCAATCTTTCACTTCTTTAAGAATCTCCAGACGGATCGCCAGAATGGTTGTATGAGCCTGCATTCCCACCAGCAATGTAGGAGAGTTCCCCTCTCTCCACATCCTCTCCAGCATTTGTTGTTTTTTTGTATTGTGGATTTTTGCCATCCTGACTGGGGTGAGATGATATCTCAGGGAAGTTTTGATTTGCATGTCCCTTATGGCTAAGGAAGTGGAACATTTTTTAATATATTTGTTGGACATTTTAATTTCACCCCTGGTAAAGTTTCTTTTAAGCTCCAGAGCCCGTTTTTTAATTGGGCCATTACTTTCCTGGGTGTATAGTTTTCTAAGTTCTTTGTGCACTCTGGATAATAGAGCTCTATCAGACATGAGGTTAGTAAAGATTTTCTCCCATTCTGTGTGTTGCCTTTGAGCTCCTGTTACAATCTCTTTATATGAACAGAAGCTCTTTAATTTCACAAGATCCCAACTGTTGAGAGTTGGGGGCAGTGACTGTGCCATTGGATGTCTGTTTAGGAAATTTTGGCCTAGCCCAATCAGCTCCACGAAGTTCCCTACCCTTTCACCTATGTTTTTTATAGTCTGGCCTTATATCGAGGTCCTTAATCCATTTGGAATTAATTTTTGTACATGGTGACAAGTACAGGTACGGTTTTAATCTTCTGCATGTGAAGATCCAGTTTTGCCAGCACCATTTGTTGAAGATATTTTTCTTTTTCCATTGGATTTTTTGGGCCACTTTGTCAAAGATCAAATGGCTATAATTTTGTGGGCTTATATCTGGGTCTTCAACACTTATCCATTGATCTGTGTGTCTATTTTGGAGCCAGTACCAGACTGTTTTTATAACTATGGATTTATAGTATAGACTAAGTTTTGGTATGATGATATCTCCAGCAGTGTTTTTGTTACTCAGGATTGTCTTTGCTATCCTGGGTCTTTTGTGCCTCCATATGAACTTTGAGGTTGTTTGGCCAAATTCTTTAAAGAGTTGCTTTGGGATTTTAATTCGTATAGCATTGAATTTGGATACTGCCTTCCTAGGATGGTCATTTTTACTCTGTTGATTCTGCCAATCCAGGAACATGGGAGATCTTTCCACCTTCTGGTGTCTTCTGAAATTTCTTTCTTTAGGGTTATAAAATTTTCATTATAAAAGTCTTTTACCTCCTTGGTTAGGTTTATCCAAGGTATTTCATTTTTTTAGGGGCTATAGTAAATGGGATTGAGTATATTGCTTCGCTTTTATGGTGTTATACTTGCCTTCTGTTCTCCTGGATATGCCTGTTTTTTTCTTCAAGTTGTGTATCATTTCTAGCATTTTTTGAAGGCCTGGTTTGGTGGACATGTATCCCTTCAAGTTGTCTTTATGTTGGAAGATTTTTCTTTCTCCCTCGATCATGTTGCATAGTTTTGCGGGGTATATCAGCCTGGGTTGACATTTTTTCCTCATTCAATACTTGAAGTATGTCTCTCCAAGCTCTTCTTGCTTTTACTGTTTCAACTCAGAAGTCATTTATTTTAATAGGTTTACCTTTAAAAGTGACTTGTTTTTTCTCTCTTGAAGCTCTCAGCACCAGTTCTTTATCTTGAATGTGCAGTGTTTTAACTATTATTTGCTGTGGCGAGCTTCTGTTTTGGTCATATCTGTTTGGGGTGCAGAATGCCTCTTGTATATGTATGGGCCTCTCTTTTTTTAGATGAGGAATGTTTTCTTTGATGATCATTTGAAAAATTTCCTCAGGGGTGGTATTTTGAGATTCTTGCTCTGGTATTACATGAATACACATGTTAGGTTTCTTCAGGGTGTCCCAGATCTCTTGGATATTTCTCTCAAGTATCTTTTTGGCTTTAACAACCTCTTCCATTGAGCTGGTTAATACTCCCACTTTATCTTCAAGGTTTGAAATTCTGTTTTCTGCTTCTTAGTTCTGCTGATAAGACTGTCTGTTGAGTTCTGGGTTGAAGATAACTTGTCTTTTAGCTAAGTTTTAAACTCTGCTTGAGTCTTTTTTAATTGCTCTATGCCACTTTTTGTTTCTTGCACTGTTTTTCTCAACTCCTCCAAGTGTCTGTTGTGTTCCTTTTCAAAGTGATTGATGTGGTCATTTAATTCCTCCAGGATTTCCTCTTTCATAGTATTGAAATGTTTTCATAGTATTGATCATGTTTTGAAAGTCGTTATCCTGGGTCAGGCTTTCTTGGCCATTTTCCGTGGGTTTGTTCTGGTTGGAGTCTAACATTATGGGATTAAATCCTTCAGTGTGAGATTTGTTTACTTGAGTGTTGTTTCTCATGGATTTGCACTTGACTTTGGCATTGTCGTTTTAACTCTTTAGGTCTTCTTTCAATTTTTGTGCATTTTTCACTGAATTGACTTATTTTCCCTGGGGTTCTGGGGGTGGGCGGGGGCGGAGCTTACCTAGGTAGAGGTGAGTCCTGGCTGGAGCATGGGCGGGGCGGGAGTAGGGGAAAGGGTAGTATGGGAACACTATTATGACTGTTAATCTCTAGCCTCTAAGGGTCTTAGTGCCTGTGATCAATGAGAGACTTTGTAGGGTCATTGATGTGTCAGTCATTGCACAGGTCATGCAAAGTACAAATACCGCTATTGCAGCCCTAACTTGTGTGGAATATCTTGCATACCGTTGCTCCTCTCCATCCTTAGGCTCTTACAATCTTACTGCCCCCTTTTCCACAAGTTCCCCCAGCTTTAGGATGGGAAGAGATTAGGCTGGTCTGGTTCCATGTGATTAATGTAGGATTTCTGATGTTCTGAGTTATGGTTTCTTGTTGTTTTCAGTTTTGCTTTTCCTGCACTGCCCTTGGCACCATTCTGATTAGTATTGGAGGTCATCTCCCAGTCAGAGAAAAAAAGTTGTTTGAACTGAGTCTTACTATAAGAGTAGATTCAAAGATAGATGGAATAGGAGTAGGACCAAGCAGTGAGGGGGGGCTCACTCTCTTATTTGCAGGAAGGTTGCCATCTATCTGCCAGACTCTATGCCTTCCCTGATTGGTGAGATCAAGCCCCTTCAGTCGTAAGGGGCTAGGAAGGAAAGTGAATGAGCTTAACCAGATATCTTGCTACTTACTTGCAGTACTTGGTGGTGATTTATTTTCTCTACTGTAGAATGATCCCCTCTCTCCTTATTTCTAGAGGATTCCTCCTTCCCTTTCCCTGCTGTTTATAATTTTGTAATTACTGTAGGTATTACAGAGATTTATCTTTGAATATGTCACTATATGGGTTTGGTACTATGATCCACCTATGAGGGAATTAATATGCTGCCTAATTTTCTGTGTCTTGGATGATTCACTCAATATTGTTTTTTCTAATTCCATCCATTTCCCAACACATTTCATTAATTCATCTTTTTTAATGGCTGAGTAGTATTACGTTTTATAAATGTACCACATTTTCCCTATCCATCGTCAACTATTAGGCATTTGGGTTGATTCCCTGTCTTTGCTATTGTAAACAGTGCTGCCATGAAAATGGCTGTGCTTGTGTCACTGAGGTGAATTTTTGCTGTATGGGGGATTATTCCCAAAAGTAGAATAGCAGGGTCTTATGTGATTTCAATCTTTAACTTTTTAAAACCACCTGACTGATCACCAGAGTGCTTGTATGAGCCTGCATTCCCACCAGTAACGTAGGAGAGTTCCCTTCTCGTCTCATCTTCTCCACCATTTGGTGTTGTTTGTATCACGGATTTATGCCATCCTGATCAAGGTGAGATGATATCTCAAGGAGGTTTGATTTGCATTTCCCTGATGGCTAAGGATGTGGAGCATTTTTAATATATTTGTTAGACTTGTCCCTGGACAAGTTTCTTTTGAGTTCCAAGGCCCAATTTTTAATTGGGCCATTTGTTTCCTTCATGTTTAATTTTCTAAGTTCTATGTGCACTCTGCATAATAAAGCTCCCTTAGATGTGTGGTTACTGTAGATTTTGTCCCATTCTGTGGGTTGCCTTTTTGGTCATTTTACAATCACTTTATCTGAGCAGAAGCTCTTTAATTTCATGAGATCCCATTTGTTGAGTGTAGGTTCTAGTGACTGTGCTATTGGATTTCCGTTTAGGAAATGTTGGCCTCGTTCAATCAACTCGAGGGAGTTCCTGACCCTTTCAACTAGGGATTTTTTAGTCTCTGGCCTAATAATGAAGTCCTTGATCTATTTGGAATTAATTTTTGTATGTGGTAGTATGTACGGGTCCAGTTTTAATCTTCTGCCAGTTTTGCCAGCACCATTTTTTGAAGATGCTATTCTTTGTCCATTGGATTTTTTGGCTCCCTTTGTCAAAGATCAATTTAGCCAGAGGTGTATCAATCTTATTGATTTTTCCAAAGAACCAACTTTTTGACTGGTAGATTCTCTGTATCATTTTCCTTATCTCAATTTTGGATATTTCTCCTCTGATTTTCCTAATCTCTTCTACTTATTTTGAGATTGGATTGTTCTTGTTTCTCTAAAGCTTTAAGCTGCATTGTTAAGTTATTTATTTGTGATGTTTCTATTTTTTGATGTAGGCATTAATGGCTATAAACATACTTCTTAGGATAGCTTTGATTGTGCCCCAGAGATTTTGATATGGGGTATTTTCATTATCATTCTCTTCTAGGAAATCTTGAATTTTTTCTTGGACCCAATTCTCATTCCGCATCATAGTGTTCAATTTCCAGGATTTAGTGTATTTTCTGATGTTTGCTGTGTTGCAGTTTCCAAGCTTTAGACCATGGTGGTCTGATAGGGTACAGGCTAGAATTTCAACTTTCCTATATACATGGAGATTCATTTTGTCGCCCAACATGTGGTTTATTTTGGAGAAAGTTCTGTGTGCTACTGAGAAAAATGTGTGTTCTTCGGTGTGTGGATGAAACATTCGATAGAGATCTGTAAGGTCCATTTCAGTAAGAGTTTGATTGATTTCCAAGGTATCTCTGTTAAGTTTTTGACCTGTTGATCTATCCCACGTTGAGAGTAATGAAATTGGGTATTGAAATCCCCAAGTACTATCATTTTGGGGTTGATTTCTCACTTTAGACGCTGTAGCATTTGCTTAATGAATGTGGAGGAGCCCATATATTAGGTGCATATAGGTTCAGTATTGTGAACGTCTTCCTGGTGAATTGTACCTGTGGCTAAAATTAGTATCCTTTTTTGTCTCATGATTTTTTTTTTTTTTTTGGTTTGAAGTTCACTTTATCAGGTAGCATAATTTCTACCCCTGCCTGTTTTCTGATTCCATTAGCTTGCAGTTTTTTTGACCAGCCTTTTACTTTTAAAATGTGTTTATCTTTTTTGGTGAGATGTGTTTCTTGAAGGCAACAGATGGATAGGTTTTGATTTCTAATCCAAGTTTGTAATTTGTGTCTTTTGATTGGTGAGTTAATTTCGTTGACATTTAGTGCTATAATGGAGAAATTACTTTTAATTTCTGACACATTTTATGTTTAGTAATTTCATAAGTGTATATTTGGCTTTTAGATTTTGATGGTATACTTCCCTTCTGTCCTCTGGATATGATTGTTCTTCCTTCAAGCTTGAGTATCTTTTCTAGCATTTTTTTAAAGCCTAGTTTGGTAGACATGTAAGTCTTCAAGTTGTCTTTGTGCTGGAAAATTTTTCTTTCACCCTCAATCATGACTGGTAGTTTTGCTGGGTATATCAGTCTGGATTGACATTTTTGCTCATTGGATACTTGAAGTAAGTCTCTCCTAGCTCTTCTTGCTTTTACTGTTTCCATTGAGAAGTCATTTGTTATTTTATTTTATTTTAATTTATTTTTTGAAGAGTAAATCTCTACATTTTTTAACATTTTTTATTATTATTTCCGCTCATACAAACTTAGTAGGTACACCAGTTCCCTCCCTCCCTCCCCCTACCCTCATCCCTCCAGCCCCATCCCCCAGTGCCTCCCCTCAATCCCCAAAGAATCCTATAATGTGCATGTGAGACTCTCCTCTGGGCCCTCCTCTCCGATGATGTACAAGGACCCAGTGGCATTTCCCTGAAACCTTTCCTGTGTTCCCCTTAAGCATAGGAGCAGTACTGTGGCTGTCAATCCCTTGCCTCCAAGGATCTTGGTATTACAGGGATTTATCTTTGAGTGTCTCTAGGTGGGCTCGTGTTACAATCTCTTTATCTGAACAGAAGTTCTTAATTTCACAAGCTCCCAACTGTTGAGAGTTGGTAGCAGTGACTGTGCCATTGGATGTCTGTTTAGGAAATGTTGGCCTAGCCCAATCACTTCAAGCGAGTTCCTTATCCTTTCAACTATGGTTTTTATAGTCTCTGGCCTTATATCAAGGTCCTTGATCCATTTGGAATTAAGTCTTGTACAAGGTGACAAGTACGGGTCCAGATTCAATCTTCTGCATGTGGAGATCCAGTTTTGCCAGCACCATTTGTTGAAGATACTGTTCTTTTTCCATTGAATTTTTTGGACCCCTTTGTCAAAGACCAAAAGCTGTGATTTTGTGGGCTTATATCTGGGTCTTCAACCCTTATCCATTGATCTGTATGTCTAGTTTGGAGCCAGTACCAGGCTGTTTTTATAACAATGGATTTGTAGTATAGACTAAGGTTTGGTATGGTGATACCTCCAGCAGTGTTTTTGTTACTCAGGATTGTTTTTGCCTTTAGCAGATGCTAGATTTTGTGAGGTCAATAGTGTGTTGGACATAGCGCAGGGCATGCAATGTCCAAATATGATTGCTTCATATTTGTGTGGAGTATCTTGCATATATTACTCCTCCCATCCTTGTGCTCTTACAATCTAACTGCCCCCTCTTTCACAAATTTACCTGAGCTTCAGGATGGGGAGAGATTACGCTGGCTTAATTCCAGGTGGTTGATATAGAGTCTCTGATGTTCTGGATTATGGTCTGTTGATTTTTTTTTCAGTTTTGCTCCTCCTGCTATGCCTTTCACTCCATCCTGATGGATATGGATATCACCCCCTGGCTAGAGATAAAAACCTGTGAAATTAGAGTCTTGTTATAAGAGTATATTCAAGGGTAGATGTAATAAAAGTAGGAAACCACGGTGAGAGAGGGGTCATTTGCCCATTTGCGAAATGGTTACTTTCTATCTGCCAGACTATATGCCCTCCCCCTTCTGGTAAGAGTCGCTGCCTCTCTCTCTCTTTTCTCTCTCTCTCTCTCTCTCTCTCTCTCTCTCTCTCTCTCTCTCTCTCTCTCTCTGTCTCCCTCTCTCTCTCTCTCTTCCTCCTTATGCTGAGCAACTTGCTGCTTCCCTTCTTCCTTTGAAAGGAGGGGACTTTCTTTTTCCTGTGAAGTTCTTCTGTTTTGCCATTTCACAAGAAAGGAAGGTAAAATAAAACATGCTGTTATATGTACCGTGGAATTGATTACAGTCAGAACTTTCTAGGCTTATTTTTTTTCAGAGATGAAAAGATAAAAGAGAAGATTCTCACATAGATATGTGCTCTTGTCTCTCACAATAATTTCTGATTTCTAGCATTCATCAGCAGGAAATGGATTTATTCCATGGGCTTGTGGCATTTCTGCCACCCAGTGATACATAAGAATGGTAGAATCATGTGTTGAAAAAGGTCTTTTGCTATACATGGTAAACTAAACTCTATAAATGTTCTCAAGTGCAAAACATGGAAGAAAAAAATATTGTGATACTGATGGTATGGCCTGTAGGAGGTAAATAAAATGAGAGTATGTTTCTTCACATTCAGTAGTCTTCTTCCCTACGTTTATTCCACTTATTCTGCTATCTCCCAAAAGGCATATCCTCTCCTGCAATGACTTTCTTCTGTTCTCACATCCCAACCTCTCTAAGAGACTCCAAGTTAGACTCACAGCGTGGAATTAAATCTTTTGGCAAGATTGCCCTTTGGTGATGTCTTCTCATGAAATCTTGTTCATTTGCTTTCCTTCCATCTTGTAATGTATTTGAGCCCTCTTTCATTAACCAGCCCCAGAGAGGAATCCTGCCCAGGTTGTCTCAGGTTCAAGAATACTTTCTAAGATTCAGGTCCCTCTCAACCTATTCTGACTCACCTACAGGCAGGAAAAGCCCAGTGATGCCAATATGTGAGCCTGGAATGTGAGATCCTTCACCTGCTCAGGGCCCTGGTAATGCAATATCACACACCCTGTGTTCAGGCATGCATGAACACACAATCCAGGCTGCAGGGGACGCTCCATTGTAAAGTGCTCGTCACATCAGTTTGAGGACCCGTGTTCTGATCCCCAGGCCCCACATCAAGCTGTACATGGTGTAATACATCAATATTCCCAACACTTCTGCAAGATGGCAGGAATTGTAGAAACTCGAAGAAGCTCAGAGATGAGTTAACTTAGTGTACACAGTGGCAAAGGAGACCCTGTCTCCAGGTGGAAGGTGGGGACTGGAAACCCAGGTTGATCTGTGAAATACACAAGGTCCATATGTCATAGAGTAGCAGGTGCTGGTTCTGGAACAACTGTATCTGTTTTAGAGGAAAGAGAAAAACGAGATTGTTGAATCAAATTTCTCTTTAAGGCGCCTAACAAGCCTATGGGCCTGGTGGGGAGGACCACACCCCCATGTTTGCAGTTGTCCTTTCAGCTTGATTGTGTTGGAGGCGCGAAGAAGACAGAGGCTCCTTGTTTCTTAACGTGTGTGTGTGTGTGTGTGAGCGTGTGTGTGTGTGTGTGTGTGTATGTGTGTGTGTGTGTGTGTGTGTGTGTGAGCGTGTGTGTGTGTGTGTGTATGTGTGTGTGTGTGTGTGTGTGTGTGTGTGTGTGTCTGTGTGTGTGTACTCACATGCACTCATGGAGATGCCAGAAGTCACTTTCAGAAGTTGGTTCTTGCCTCCAACCAGGTAGAGACAGGGTCTTTCCTACAGCTTCCCACTGTGCGGTATGCAGTGTACTGTAAACCGGAGAGATTCCTGCTATTCTCCTGCTGGGCCTCCCATTCTGCCCTAGGAGTGCAGAGTTGATGCCACCTCTGGCATTTTATGTGAATTCCAGGATATGAACTCAGATTGCTTGTGAGTCACATTGTTGGCCAGACACTTCATTTCAAAAATATATATTTTTATCAACTTATGAGACAGAGAGAGGGGGGTAAGGAGGGAGAGAGGGAGTATGCAAGCCATGGCACACAGTGGAGATCAGAGGATAACTTTCAGAAGTCACGTCTCTCCTTCCATCATGTGATTTTCCAGGTATCCAAATCAAGTCACCAGGTGGGCAAGCATGTGGTTTACCCACTAAGCTCTCTGACCAGCCCGTCTACCACCTCATTTTTCAGACAGTGTGGAGCACCATAGTACATCGGGTCCATCAGGAAATTTAGATGGACTCTGTTACTTCATCCTGTAATTACCCTGTTAGCATCTTATGGAGAGAGAGCAAGAGAGGAGGAGGAGAGAAAAGGATTCTGTCACAGGTCACAATTTGTTGTCAGAGACATGCAGGGGTTTGTTTTCTAATCAGGGTGAGTGAGGCTCTTCATAGTTTGGAACCAAACAGGGTTGAAGCTCTGACTGTGGCCACGTGGGGGCAGTGGATCACCGAGCAACAGACAGCAACACCTGTCTCAGGAGTTGGAAGGAAGGTCCCAGGAGGATGAAAGTGTGGTGGGTTTCAATGCAGTTTCTAATTTATTGGCGGGGTGATCTGGGGGAAGCTCACAGCCTTCCTGTTTCCTCCATGACCTCTTTTCCTCCTCTGTAAAGTGTCCTCTGTCAGAAATGAATGGGCAAAGACTCCAAGCCAGAGCGGACAGGTAGAAGAACTGAACTATCTGACATAGAGGCAGGGGTTAGCTTGGCAACTGAGGGCTCTGAGTAGCTCAGTCCAGCAAGCCTGTAGGAGATTGTCTGACTGATTGGTCCCTAGGGCAGTGAACAAGATGGAGGGAGCTGGATGAGGAAACTGGCGTCCTTGGTAAACTAGGCCAGAAGTGCTGGTCTGGCAAGTAGGAACTGCCCCTCTCTCAGGAGTCCCGTGGATAAATGAATGTTGGTCCCTGGTGTTGGAGTGGACTCTCCTGCAAGCTGATTAAGAACAGTGTCCAACACACTATTGACCTCACAAAGTCTAGCATCAGCTAAAGGCACCAAGATCCTTGGAGGCAAGGGATTGACAGCCACAGTAGTGTTCCTATGCTTAAGGGGAACACGAGAAAGGGTTCAGGGAAATGCCACTGGGTCCTTGTACGTCATCAGAGAGGAGGACCAAGAGGAGAGTTAGGCATCATGCACAAGAAAGACTCTCTGGGAATTGGGGGAAGGCACTGGGGGATGGGAAGGGAGAGAGGGGAGTAGGGGGTTCGGGGGGAGGAGGAGGGAGGGAGGGAACTGGTCTACTTATTAAGTTTGTATGGAGGAAATAAAAAAATGTATTAAAAAAAAAGAACTGAAACCAGACAATTTTAAAAGAAAATAAAGCCTTATTCCCCTGCAAGTCATTTCATCTTGAATTTTCAGTAGTGAAGCAGGCTAATGCTGTGCTGCCCCAGCTGAGAGTCACTGTGGACTAGTAAACATGTGGAGCACTGACTCAGGAGAGAATTGCAGATGGGTTGGTTCACGGAACTTGATACATACCCTGGACAAAGTTCGGTTAATCTACCAGAGTCTTACTTAATGGAACTGTCCAAAGCAAGCCAGCACATGATGTTCCTGAGCTTGGAGAGGGGGATACCAGGGAAGCCACACTCTCTCCCAGTTTCTTTCTTTTTTCAAAAAAATCCTAAAATATTTTGTAAGAGAATCAACTTTCTACAAATAATTTGTTTATTATAAAACAGCAAAAATTACAGAGCTCAGTAAGATGACTTGGATGTATTCCCTAACGAAAACATGTCAAACATTTTTTGCAAGGAGCTTATTTTCCTTTCTTTTTTATACATTACCACAGTGAATTTATGTTAATTTTATCCTTTATCACCAAGTCCCCCCTCCCTCTTTTCCCACTACATACTTTTCTTTTTCCGACTGCTCCTCCTTTCCTGTCTTTTCTGCATGTGTAGACCACTGTGTGTCACCTGGGTTGATTTATTGGCAGATGTCTGAGTACTGCTGAGGCATGGATGACCTACCAGTTGGTAAATTGCTAAGTAAAGAAGTTCCCATTTTCCCGTCTGCCTTGCCCAGTTTCCTTTTCTTTAATTGTATCTATTCATTTATTTTAGGGGATTTACACACATGCCACAGTGCACAGGTGGTCAGAGAACATCTTTTTGCAAATCATTTCTCTTCACCATAGGGGCTTCCAGACATAGAAGTTGTGTGATCAGGCTGGTGAACAGACACTTTACCTGCTGAACTATCTTGCTGGGCTACTGCATTCTTCTATGATGGAGAACCCCCATAGTAAATTTGTCTTTTATACCCTCAATTTATTGACTTTTTGTGTGGGAGGGGCATGTGTACCAGAGGGCACCTGAGTGTTCTCTTCCCACTGAGCTCATCACCAGGATGGTACAAAAGGCTTTAGCTTGGGCTCAAGAAGTGATGTTCTCTTCTTTTTCTACCACAACAGGAATTTTATTCCGAAAATGACTGGGCATCCATATTGCAAGCACCAAATTCTGTTTGTCAAACATAATAGGAGGAATACAGTAGCTCTGAAGAAGCTCATAGTCTGTCTCTCGTGTGGTCATGGCTGTGGTTCATGACCATGTCAGGAGTTCTGGGTAAGATACTCTATGAAGGACAACAGCACTGTGGAAAAACCAGCCAGAACTGAACACATTCCTGCCTCACTTCGTTCAGTGGTCAGGTGCACAACACAGATGTGTACTTTCATGTTGCAGATCACAATGTGTTCAGATTGTTATTCGAGGAAAAGTTGTTTTTTCCACTTCTTTTAGAATTACAGTGGCTACCCCTTGGGTCAACTCAATGTATACCATAATTATAGATAAGGGTTAGACTCCACTCTGTAGTGTATCTGGGATTGGGGATGGAACATAGTGTGTTTCCTAAAGGATTCTTATGTGACCGATTTGGTCCCTGGCTGCTGGGCCCATTACTGAGTTATTGGGTATTGAGATTTCTGAATCATCCCTGGATTAATAGATGGAAGATTCATAATTTACTGGTGTTGCTCAAGCTAAAGGAAACAAGAAGTGGACTGCTCTTCAAATCCTGCTGGAGTCAGTGTGGCAGCCATGATGCCAAAATGAAAAAGCTTATCAGCAGCAGTGAATTCCCAGCAGCCCCTTCTGTCTGAGCCTGGGGACAAGGAGGATGAGAATCCCACTGAACCTCTTAGTCTTCTGGAACCTTCCTCTGCCCCCCCCCTTGATCAATAGAAAGCCTGGAGACCCCAAGTCACTTAGGATGGAGAGGGATTAGGTTGGCCTTGCTCTGATGAGCCTCGCTGGGTCACCAGTGCTCTGCACTGTGGCGGCCATTGCTGTCCACTTCACTGCTCTTCTGCTTTCCAGGCTGAATCCTGTCAGGGTGTGGAGATCCTCTACTGTTGTAGAAGAAGGCTTCTGGGTTAAGTGTTGAGTGTTCTGAAAATCTAGGGTATAATAGCAGCTATTTACAGAGCAGTTCAGGGCATAATTTTGCTGCCTGTAGGTTCATTGGCTGTTTTTCCCCATTGATCTATTCCTTTCCCTTCTATGGGTTGTTGTTATAGTTAACAGTAACAGGAATGTGTTCCGTTCTGACAAGCAGATCTTGAGTTCAATCAGAAAGCTCTTGGTTGTCTCTTTATACTTGTGTCCTTATTACACGGTGGTCACCTTTGTCAAGGTGATTTTGATTGCAACTGCTGATCTCACGTGTTGATGAGGCCTGTGATTATTTCTCTCCACCAGTAGCTTCTACAGTATCCTTGGTACTGTGTAAGCTATCCAGCAAGTAGGATGTTCTCAGATGAGTTTCAGCTGGAATATTTGCCCATGTTCTCTGATCCATAACTGCTGCATCTTCATTAATAGGGTCTTACTGACAGATGTTTGGAGAGCAACCAAGAGCAATGGCAAAACCTATCATGTTTGGGGGCTTTGAACTCTCTGACCAATGTCTTATTAGGAATTGTCATATTCCTGTTACTTCTAATATAGTTTTAATTGTCAGTGGGTTCTAAGTGGATCAGCTCAGGGCTTCCCCGTTTTCTCACTCTGTGCTCCTCTACATAGGGACTGCCTGTTCTTGTTTCTTTCTAAAAATACATTTTTATATATTACTAGCATAAGAGGTTCTATGGGGTTACTTCCCATAATTATAGGTTTTTCTATAAGTACTTCTGTCCCTCCTATCTCTTATCCCCTCATTCCCCCTACTTGCATTTTTATAATATTTTTATATTACTAATAAAAATACAGTGGAAACAAAAAAATGGGGAAACAAAAGATGGGGCTTTGGTGTGAAGATGGAGGTCACCAGAGTATAACTTCTGTCTGGTCCTTTCTGACTCTCTGTCCTTCCAGCAGACATGAATTAAGGAGCGAGCTCGGGCTACATCCTTCCTCTAAGATATTTCAAACTCATTTTAGATCACTGTCAAAGAAGCCAACCATGGACTCAAGCGTCTGAAAGCAAGTCAAAATAAATCCGTCCTTCTTCCAGTTGTTTCTTTTGCTGTTTTGTCACATGAAGAGAGAACTGACTGATACAGTTCATCAAATCCTCACCACCGCATATGTTTCCCCCAATACACTGGACACATCTGTGTTTCTGTGAAGCAAAGCACTGGAGAAAGTCAGGAAGGGCTGACTCCTAAACAGAGAGCATAGGATGTTTGAATCTTTAAACCATAGGATGTTATCTAAAAGACATGTCATCCCTTCTATATATCTGTACTCAAAGACATCAGTATTAAAATAATCTTTCTTCCATGCTTTTTGTACATGAGAACATTTGTAGAGTACAGTTTTTTGTGCAGTGAAAAAAACCTTCTTAATGCACGATCCTGCATTCTTATGAATCACCTGGTGGCAGAAATGCACAAGTACTTGGAATAATCCCAGTTTGGCTGATGCTAATGATAAAATCAGAAATTATTGGGGGAGACAAAAGCACATATCTGCATGAGAAAAGAAAGTCTATGCTTTGATAACTAAGATATAATTTATTTGAACATTGGACATTCCCAGATAATAATATAACCTGAAGTTAAACAGTTAATTACTTTAATGATTCATATTGTAAATCTTAATTGTCAATATTTTGTAATATTAATATTCGAGAGAGAGACAATAGCATTGAGTAGGATGCAAAACAAAAGCCATTTGGTATAAAATCATAACCGTATTTTCTTCTTTGTCATAAAAGTTTTTTTTTTCTCTTTATCATCTAAATGGGAATCTGTACTTGACATTTTTGGAAATATCCTGAACATATTTGGGCTCCAGGACATGTACAGGGATTTAGCTTTCCTGATGATTTGGGGCTCTGAATCATTCAATTAGACTGGGATGGATACACTAGTTCTCAACTGAGCAGCTGTCAAGGAAAGAAGGAAATATTTTGTAGGTTGTAAGATTTTTCTGAGATATATTGCACATTGTCATCCTTAACAACACTGATTATAAAAGAAATATATCTCACAAATTCCTTGATAGAATTTGCCTTGCCCAGTAAGTCACAGAAAGACCTTGGCAATGTGCTGGACCAACACCAAGTACCATCACAGAGGCGAAAAAGTGAGCACTTCCTTGTCTTGCCAGTTTAACTCCTGCAGCTAATTCGGAGAACCACCTGGGAGCATAAGTCAAGGACCACCAGGCCTGCAGCCTGCTATTTGCATAGTCCTGCTCAGAAACCACAAATGCCTCAGAGTTGCTTTTAAGAGACGCACTTCTGTGAAGAGTGTGGGCTGAGAAAGATCAGAAAGCAGGATGCATTTTCTGATCCTACTTTTCAGCCTTCTGCTGCTCAGTGTCACAGGTAATAAAGACAGGAGGCTCAATGAATAAAAGTCAAGATCGATGTCCCATGGAAGCTTTAGTCAAAGAGAAGATGCTTTTTCCTTTGTCTTTTCTGCACAGTGTATGGTATGCAGTCATCTTACATGTCTCTTTCTACTAACTTCTCCTCTCTTTATGTCTAGTGTCCCATGGAGACATCGTGCTCACTCAGTCTCCACATCCATGGCGGCTTCTCCAGGGGAGAAGGTCACCATCACCCCTGGCCAGCTCAAGTGTAGCACCATCGCTTGCACTGGTACCAACAGAAGCCGGGATCCTCTCCTAGACTCCTGATTTACGGCACATCCAACCTGGCTTCTGAGGTCCCAAGTCGCTTCAGTGGCAGTGGGTCTGGGACCTCTTACTCTCTGTCGATCAGCAGCATGGAGGCTGAAGATGCAGCGACATATTTCTGTCAGCAGGAGAGCAGTTACCCACCCACACAGTGCTACAGACTGGAACAAAAACTGCTTCCACTCAGCGGGGCTCAGCTGCTTCCCCCTCAGAGAATGAAACTTAGTCAAGGGTTTGATTGGTATGTGATAGAATCACAAATATTTCTGCTGTGAACCCGAGAATGAATTCATAAAGGGACTGAATTCACTTACAAAGGGAAATACAGATGGAGAAGACAGGATAGGTTACAAATGTGCAGAGATTTCTGGGAATCCTCACTTCTGAATTATTTACAACTTAGTGAGGAACGATGACAAGGAATCAAGATTCACAAGTCAGTCATCAGAGTTCCTAGTCATGTGTCTGGTGTGAAGAAACAGAGCAGAAGAAATTCTCCTGTCATTATTTCTATGCAACGCTGAGACCACTATCTCATGGCATTTTTGAAGAATGTCCATCACTGTAGAAAAGGGTACATCTAATTAATAAACACAAATATAAGACTGTTATCAAAGCTTCACATTATAAACAAGTACATATATTCCTCATTTCATACTGTTCCATCTTTTAATGAAAAGTTGAAACATTGATAAATATTTAGAAATAATTTTCAAATATCCATCGACTAGAAATACCTCACACAAGTTTGAAAGGAACTAATGTCTGCCCTTAGATGTGATGCAGAACATATGTGTTCAATTCTTGGCAGACTTATTCCATCACTTAACATGAAAGGTAATAATATATCAAAATCTTCTCATGCATGACTCTTCCAGTGGAAAAAGATGGGGAGGAGTTGGGATTGTGTAATTAAACTGAGAACAACAATTCATTGTATGGCATATGAATCTATAAAAGAATAAAAAAAGTTCAATTACAAACTTTGAAAAAAAAAACATGAAATAAAACTTTTGAAAAAGATGTAAGGAAGAAGGGATTATTTAGGTTTGATAGGAGATAAAAGAGGAGTAAACAATTGAAATACATAGGACACATATGGAACTATCAAAGAAAAAATCTGTTTAAAAAGTGAGTCAAATTAAAGAATCATGTAAGGGAAATAAACAGTAAACTCTATATCAACAGACCCACAAATACATTTGGTTAAAGTAACACATGAATTCAGGAACTAAACACAACATAGACAACAGATTTATGTAAAAAAATAAAAAATATGACTAGAGCATATAAGACCATTGTGACTGTTGGAAGCCAACCATGGCAAAAGTGGGAAGAGACCATAAATGCAGAGAAAATACATTGAATGAAATAACAACAGATACTCTTCCAAATTTGTAGAAGAGATGGACTTTCAGTTCCAAGAATTTTAAGAAAATTTGGCTCACTAGAATATTTATGCACAGTTTCTGCCTTCCTATTCTAGGCTCATATTCCAGAGCCATCCTCATATTAAGAGGAAGAAACAGTGATTTATGATATTATACATTCCTTCAAAGAGCAAATAGTTCCTTGTAATGACTAAGTAGAAAGTACATCCACTTGGAATGACTAGAGCAGTCAATTCTTCTACATTGGAGGAATAGCTAACTATCTCCCTGTCTAGATATGTGCACACTGACACCTATGTCTCTAGCTAAAAAGACAAGTGAAATGGTTATCACTAATTGCATTCAGAAATGCATAGTTTAAAAATATTTTCTCCAGAGAATAGCTTCCTTTTCTAGCAATGAGTATAATGGCTCTTACTTCACTCACTAATCTCCAGTTGACCAATTTCTTGCACAAAGTCCTTCTTGTCAGCATCTCCTGGGCTCCTTTACAGACATCCCATAAACCATACAGTTCTCCACTCTGAAGGTTCTTTGTGACCTTCACTGTCTCTGTGCACCCACAGGAGTATCAGCCTCATGCAGCATGAGTCTCACCCCATCGAGGACCCTAAATGCTTTCCTTTTCTGCCCCTCTGTCAGATACTCAAGAGTCAACGCTACTGATGTTGCCATGTTCTGAACCCCACTGTGACTGTAAGTTCCAGGAAGAAATGAAAGTGCCCCTTTCATTTCCAAATGCTTCATTCACAAAGATATTGCAAACAATGTCTCCTGGGAGCCAAGAGAGTTTTGACAGTGATACATATGCAGGTTCATACAGTACTGTAGAGTGAAAATATGAATGAATTGTTGAAATTCAGAGGACTTCTATGTCTAAACAACATGGCTTAGCTAAGACCAGATGGAGACCAAGACCCATATTTGAAACTATCAATGAAACACTGGGAAGAGAAGATTAAGATACAAAGAGCTCATCCTCTCACCTGGTGTTTTTCTTCTGGAAATAACATGACACTGTCTTGGATTTGGTCCCAGTCATCCAAGGAAGGTTGTTGTGTAGCGACCTGAAATTGTGTATCCTGGGTGGAGGTTCATGATAATCAAATATAAACCCTTCAAGGTCTTAGCAAGTTGCTGAAGCTAACAGTACTCACAGGCTTTACCACCAACAAGGTGAGAGGAGCACTAAGCCCCCTGACCAAATGAAACAGTTGGAGGAGACGCCTTAGAAACCAAGATGGATGTGAGTTGTGCAGAGTTCCACTTTTGCAGGTTGCATAGGGATGAGCCTTTGGTTGAGTACTGCCTTTGCGTCCCCTTCCTCCTGTTAGTAACCCTCACCCATATCCCTGAATCCCTAATAAACTCATTGTTCCACCAGTGTGGACGTTGGTATTGCTGTTACAGATCGCTGTCATTGGATTCCTATCAGAGGTGAACAGAACTTTGTGATGTCCCTCCAGGGACGTATCACACACATGAGGAAGGAGGAAATCTCTTAAGTTGTCCTGATGGAAGAAACACGACTGGATGCGGATAGCTATTATTATGTCACAGGTTAGTGAAGGCAGAACACGCCCTTCTTACAAATCATGAATTTCTCATTATTGTAATTTTTTGAACTCACTTCAAACAAGTGTTATCAGAGAAAGGAAATAGGCATTTGGAATTGTTGAAAGTAATATTGATAGGCAGCAATGAAAAGTCTGTGAATGCTGTTGAAATTTTGAGACAGTGGAAAAAAATCTCTTTAGTAGATGGAGCAGAAGAAGGAAAGCAGGTTGTACAACTGCAATTAATTAAAATAACATGTTGTTCTCAGCACATGACATTAATGTTACCCTTTTTCCCAGTGGAAAGCTATATATAATTTTAGGTAGATCACATCTTTCATTGGCTTGCAAAACCGAGGGACCCTGGGTCCTTCCTGAGTCTCTCAGATGTTTATCTCCAGTCATGCAAAGTGCAAACCTGCAACTGTGCCCAGACCTTCAGCTGTGCTCAGCCTGCCCAACCCCTGATGATTTGCATGCACAGCCATTTGCCCTGAGGGACTCTTAATAGGCTTTTCACAGCTGTGGAGGAGTTAGATCTAGTCCTGAGCCAGGATGGATGAGCATCCACACTCAGCTCCTGGGGCTCCTGCTGCTCTGGCTCCCAGGTGAGAAACAAGCACTAGGACTTTGCTTATGCAATGTGGTCGGGGGCCTGCCCAGGTGCTTTCTTCAGTAGCTTGATCATCACAGGCTGCTAATTGTATGTTTTCACTCCCAGGTGCCCAGGGTGGCGTCCAGATGACACAGTCCCCGTCATCTGTGTCTGCATCTCTAGGAGACAGAGTCACCATCAAATGTCGTGCAAGAGGGAATCAACAGTAATGTAATCTAGTTTCAGCAGAAACCAGGAGAAGCCCCCAAACGCCTGATCTTCCGTGCAACCAGTTTAGACACTGGGGTCCCCTCCAGGTTCAGTGGCAGTGGGTCTGGGACAGATTTCAACCTCAGCATCAGCAGCCTGCAGCCTGAAGATGCTGCGAGTTATTACTGTCAACAGTATGATACCTCGCCTCTCACAGTGATACGAGTCATGACAAAAACCTCCAAGGGAAGAGAAAGTTTGAGGCTGCACTGCCCCAGAAGTTCATCTGGGTATTACCACCAGCTGAGAACATTTGTTTTTAATATGCATCTAGGTTTGAAGGGGTCCAGAAAGTAACTCACTTTCCAATTCTCCCCCTTCTCTGCTTCAACAGCTCAGAAATGACTGTGTCCCTCTGACCATGTTAAGTAATAGTTATGATATCTGTAAGTAACGAGCTAAGATTTAGCACTAAGTAATAAGTTATGTTCTGAGGCATCTCTTGTACTATCAGTTTGATTCAAATGGAGGAAAACAAGCTACCATAGATCTTATAAGAAGGAACTTAGTTTAGTTTTTATTCCTTGAGAATTTCATACATGAACACAATGAATTTACATCATTTTCATCCTTTAGGACATCATCTCACCTCTATTCCTTTTCATTGCACATTCTTCCTTTCTAATCAGTCTCCCTTCCTCCCTCCCTGCATGAATGCCACACTGCGTTTCATCTTGGATGCCTGTCACTAGCAAGTGTCTGAGTAATGCTGGGGCATAGATGAGTAATTAATAGGGAATTAATTAAGAAAGTAAGAAAGTAGTAGTCAAATTTTCCTGTCTCGAATTAACTTTTAACAGCCTCTCAGGTAATTGTAGTGCCTCTTGAGACCTTCCACATTCCATGGTGAAATGTTGACAGACCACATCTTGTGCATGTCTCGTGAAGTTCAGAACTGCAATAAGTTCATGGATGCAGAAGCCCTGTTATGTCCAGAAGATATTGTTTGGTCACATCCCACTTCCCTTTAATGTCAAACACAAGTCAATTTAATAAACAA